>PVHY01010922.1:0-49946 GCA_004024945.1 Uropsilus gracilis
TGTCCCAAGACAGATGAATGGATGAAAAAGATGTGGTATATATACACAATGGAATGTTACTCATCAATTAAAAATGACAAATATGATGATTTTATGATAACATGGATGTACCTAGAAGAAATCATATTAGCAGAAACAAGTCAGAAAGAAAAAAAAACTGAACGGAAACTAAATGGTTTCACTAATATATGGGTAAATGGAAAAACAAGCAAAAGGCCAGGAGGAAAAGTCCAAATAAACTAACAATCAAACTAAAGAACACAACTCAGGGGGATGGGGGGAAGGGACGTTAGGGAGTGGTCAGGGAGAGAAGGTGGTGGGTGACTCCCAGGGAATACAAAGATGTGGAAAAGAAACTGAACAGAATATTAAAAAATTCTGCAACATATGGTACATCATTTTTAATATTTTGAGGAACCTGCATACTAAAACTTAGTGACTTTGAAGACAACTATACTTATGTAGACAGAGCTTAACAGAGATGTTAGATGTTCCTCGCTGTCTACTATTCAATATTGGCTGTTTCTTGAATCAAATGCTGGGTTTCAGCCTATGTATGTGGCCATGGTGGCTGGCTTCCTTTGATAAGCATCTCTTCTGAGCATTCTCCTGATACTGCATATGTTTAACTTCCAGCAGCAACTATCAAGATTGTTTGTCTCCCCCACTGGAGATATTAATTTGGAGAAGGGCAAGGTCAGATCTGAGATCCCGCTATCACCGAACTTAGTCACTAGCCCTTAGCTGACAGCAAATGTTTACAATAATAAGTAATAGAGTCAACAATCATTTTTCCATCTTTCATTATTACTTTAAACTCATTTAAGGACATCATGGCTGAAAGGGTACAAGCTTTGAAATCAGACATTTCTGGTTGAATTACAGTTTAGTGGCTTACAGATCATGTGATTATATTATTGTGATAAATGGATTAACAATGTATTTTCTATTTTTACACTTAAAGTCTGTTAAAGAAGATAACAAATTCACAAGAAACAATATCCCAAACAGGAATCTGAAAAAGAAAGTGCACATACAACACAGTGTCTTAGACGTGGATGCTATGATGATAGAACAAAGAGGGTATACTTTGGAGGCCACCTTTGTGGCTGGTTTAATTGCTATTAAATAATCTTTCGTCAGGGAAATAGTTGTCCTCTCTCTCAAGGAATTACTCTTTAGATGGAAGTAGAAATTTGATGGCAAGTGGAGGACCGAGTCTTCTGGTGTCAGCCCAGCTGTGCAGAGCTGATGAATCTGGTGTGCTTCAGTCTAACCTTTAGTTTTGAAAATAATGAATTTTTAATATTATAGAAACAGCTCACACATTTTATGTATGTTTATATAATTAAAAATATAAAGGAACAACAACAAAAAAGTACCCTTACAGTGTTCCTGTTTGTCTTTCTAGATGTGCATTCTACCCATTCCATTTTGAATCCTAAAGGGCTGAAATACATGAACTGAATCGATGCTCCCTTATCTGTGAACTCTGGGTTAGTTCATCAGTGGGTGATGAGTAAGGAGACTGAAGTTTTGCTAGTTCCTTGACCCTTTTCTTTCTGAGTCACCTGCCTTGGCTGTTACTTTATATCAACTACAGCTCCTGGTAGTGTTGTTGTCAGTCACATCTCTCCAGGTGTTAAGTAATTGCACACATCACTTGAGCCTTCAGATCCCAAGTTGGTCACTAGCCCTGAGGCACAAAATTAACCTGGAAAATTTTCCCAACACTGCCCACAACATTGTAACTAAGCCCATCATTAAATCAAGTTTGTCATCTGATTTTGTCATCAATGAACCTATTTATTTATTTTGTTATAATTAATTTATTTTTAGCTGAGGTAACATTGGGTTACCCCATCATGTGTTATCACAAGAGTGTACCTAATACCAATTTACTCACATTCCACCAACATAGTCCATTTTCACTTCCTTTTTTGTTCTTTCTCCTCACCCACCTTTTCCCCCTTTTGGCTCTTCAGTTAGTTTTTTAGCTTGTTTTTAATCTGTTGATTTAATTATTTTATATTCCACATATTAATGACACCCTCTGGCATTTATCTTTTTCCTTCTGATTTATTTCATATAACATTATCCTTTCAAACTCCATTCATGTTGACACAATTGGATGAATTTTTCCTTTTTGATCACTGAGTATGTGTATGTACACCACATAATCTTTATTTGTTCATTAGTTCTGGGGCATTAGGCCATTTCCATAATTTAGCTGTAGTAAACAGTGCTGCAATAAACATGAGTTTGTAAGTTCCTTTCCTTTTGAATTGGTGAATTATATTTTGATTTTTTAAAATAGATTCCTAAGAGTGGAATTACTGACTCAAATGGTAATCTATATTTTGCTTTGTTTTTAACTTTTATTTATATTATTTTATATCGTTATCTACACCAGGAGTCTCCCACCACTGTATTACCCATGAACCATCACCTAAATCTTTTGAGCCCTCCCACCCCCAATTATCCCAATCTCCCCATCTCATGCTCTATGTTTCAATTCTGCTGAAAGTTAGTTTTAAATTTTTCTTGTTGGTTTGTTTGTTTTAAACAACAGATTGATCCCAGTGATGGAATGAAAATGAGTTACTTGTTGCTCCAGAACTATTCCCACACTTTCTCATAGCTGACCCTCATAGCTTAAATGATTTTTTCATTTAACACATGTCAGGTACATTACCTGTAGCTGTCAACTCACCACTCTGAAACTGGTCTTGCTGAATCACAGTCATCACTTTCCCAAATCTCACCACTTTTCCAAAGCAGCAGCCAAGCAAGCACCTTCTCTAATTTCTTGATCACTTTCTCTTGGTGTATTTTGTACTCTCCTGTACCTTGTTTGGCTGCCTCCACAACCTCTCATCCATTTTTCTCCCTTTCCATTTATTTTATTCTTTGCTGGGGATTACACCTTTACCAGATTTGTACAATATAAGACTTTTAAAAATCTTGAGCTTTTCTCACAGCATCAGCTTCACAAATCTCTAGAGAAAGAATTATCTGAAAGAGATTTGTGGATATGAATTTTATGCAATTAAATAGATATGATCTCATATACAGGAAATCCACAAAGTTGCTTTTAATTTTTTTTTTTTTTTTTTGAGACTAGGTCTCGCTATTTTTGCCTGTGGAACCGCAGGCTCTTGTTGCCCGGGGTACCATAGACTCAAGCAATCCTCAGGCTCAGCTTCCCAGGTAGCTGGGATTACAGGCGCGCGCTACCACGCCCAGCTTTTTTTTGGAACTAGGTCTCACTACGGGCCCCAGGCGGGACTCGAACCGTGATCCCTAGCCCCGGCCGCTTCATAGGCTGAAGCTTACAGGCATGAGCCACCGTGCCCGGCCCACAAAGTTGCTTTTAATATCCTTATTATGATGTACATACTTTACAATTCACCCAATAAAATTGTATAATTCAATATAGAGAATCCAGAATATCCAGAGTTATTTGAACCATCACCACTGTTAATTTTAGAGTAATTTGGTGATCTCAAAAAGAAACTCTTCGTCTTGTAGCATCACTACACATACTCACATCCCATCCAGTCATAATCAATCACTAATCTACTTTATGTCTCTGCAATTTTGATTGCATATATATACATATGCAGATATATATTATTGCAATATATGTACACATATATGAAACTATAGGTGGTTTATGATTTATTACACCAGATATAATGTTTTCATTATGATAGAATACATGAATACTTCAGTGTTTTTAATACATTACAAATATTCAACTGCAAATTAAATCTCAATTTATCCACTCTTTAATCTATGAATATTGGGGTTATTTCCACATTTTTGTTTTCTTAGATATTACTGCTATAAACATTAGTGCACAAATTTTAGTGTAGACATGTTTTCATTTCTCTTGGGTATATATCTAGGAATGGAATTATTAGTAACTCTAAACAATTTAAGAATCTGCCAGACTTTTCTCTAAATTGACTACATCATTTTACATCCTTATCAGTAGTGTGAAATTCTATTTTCTGTGTGTCTTCACTAACACTTGCTAATACCTGGCCTTATGATTCCAGATACCCCATTGGGAATAAAGTAGCATCTTAATGAGGTTTTATTTGTATATTCAAAATAAGTATCTCAAAATCTTTTAGGTAATTAAACTGGTTTGAATTGCAAGAGAGACAATACAAAATAGAGAGACTCTTGAAGTCTCAGCTTATAATAGGCAGGCAATAGGCCAAGAAATCTCTCTGCTATATTTGTTTTTGCTGAAAAATCAAGGATAATTCAGGTTGCCAAAAGCCCAGCAAAGACAGCTAAATGTAACAGAGACATTTTAGGAAGAATAGAGGAGGTGGGGGGAGGCTTATTTAATATAGGGCAACAGGTGCTTAATTGGATAATGAAAATGAAACACTGAAGTTTCCTTTATAGGTTCTTGGGTCATATGTGTATTGGTGTCTTGACCTGTTATGTGTGAAATCCAACTTCCTTGCTTTTGAGATCACATTAAGAGACGCGAAGGCTATAGAGAGAGAAAAGCTTTCAAGTTATTCCTGTCAAGGAACCAGATATGTGAGTGGAGCCAACTTGAATTCTCCAGACAAGTGAGGTGCCACTTGTATATCACTGACTCCTGTTACTGCTGTGTGGAGTGGAAGACCTGCAGAACTAAAGCCAACCTGAATTACTGACTTACAAAACAATGCAACATAGTAAATAATAAAATAGCTTTATTTAAAGCTATTAAGTTTTGAGTAATTTATTATGTGAGGATAACAAATGTAAACATTACTTTTTGCTTGCTAATAAATGACATCTTATTCACAATCACCAAATAATCTAAGTGAAATATTTTTAAGGTTTCCTCTAATCTTTTTTTATTTCTAAACACACACATACATGCACACACACACACACACAAACCATGAGAAAGACCTTCTAGGTCACTTAGAGAAATTATGTTTACCTTTTACTGAAGTAACAAACATTGCATTATAATATTATGTAAGATTCAGGAATGCATCACTGAAAGGAAAAATGTGTACATGCTACATTTTCCACCACTAACAATGTAAATTCTATCCATTATCATAAAATGTCCTCCTTTATCAGAGGAGGACTTACTCTAGTTGGTTATATAGTCTGAAAATTTATTGCTGCTTATTTATGCAACTATATCTTGTCTAGATCAATTTCCCTCTAACTGCTTTGCAATTGCCTTAGCTCAATGCACCATCACCGATCATGCCACATTTTGACTATGAATCTCATGGGTACCCTACCTCTTCCTCCCTTTTAGAATTAATTTTCCATACAACAACCAAAGTGATCTTTAAATATATATATTCACAATAGATTTGACATATATTTGAAAAATTTAAATTAAAAAAAATTAAATTTTAAAAAAATTTAAGAACTTCCCATTCCATTTGGAATAAAATTCAAACATTTTCCCATGGCTTCTGAAGATCTCCAAGGTCTAACTCATATGCTAGTGAGGTGGTAGGTGCACCCCACTTCCATGGTGACAGAGAGTCTACCCAGGCATCCTCCTGGACTTTGATATATATCTATTCATCATAAAAGATACTAAATTCTGAACAATATATAATATTGATATTATATACTATTAAATATCAATATTATATATTGATGTGATAATCATGTTTAATACTTGTATATCTTATATAATATATAATATTTATATATTATACAATACTTTATATTATTTATTATTTTATTGTCTATTAATATTCTATATTATATAATGTAGAAATATTAGTTGTTAATCATTAATATATAATGGTATTTATTATATAATAGTATTAATAATATATATTAGTATTATATATTAATAATATATTTATTCATTATAAAAGATGCTATATTCTACATCTCTGTCATTTGTAACCTTTGCAACATCTTTTTATGATGAACTAGTAAATGTAAATAAGTGTTTCATGAGTTTTGTGACTCATTTAAGCAAATCTTCAAACCTACAAGAAGGTTGTGGGAACCCTTAACTTTGAAGCCAAATTGAACAGAATTTTAGGGGACTAGGGGATCCATTATTGGCAATTGGTATGTGAAGTTAAGGTATTTTTGTGAGGCTGAGATCTCCTTTAAACCTGTAAGTATGACACTAATTCTAGTAGTGTCATGATTGAATTAGAAAAAGGACCACAAATTAATATTCAGATATTTGGAAATGACTCGTTTTCCAGTGGTAAAATGGGGAAAAACACAAGTTTGGTGTCTGAAGTGTTGTGAGCAATGAATAGTTTTCCTTTATGCATTATTTAACAAGTCTGTAATTTTTAATTTTATTGCTTTAATTTATCCTTGTTATCTTTCAATCATAGTACATATTTCCCACTTAAATTTTGTAAGATGTCACAGATAACTTACATTTTTATTCAACAGTATATTGTAAATATTTTCCACTTTATTTATCTATTTCTGATATTTTTCCAATTCCTACTTCTTTCACCATGTAACACTGATACAAGCATGTTTATGATGGAAGCTGTTCTTATAGAAGTTCTCAAAATTTCTCTTGTATTGCTTGAACTTAGAGTTTCAGTAATTCAGAAAACCCAAACTTACTCTTTCTTCGCTCATAGTGATGATGTAAACAAAGTTAAATGTTGGTCAGTAAATACCTTTCATGCAGTCATTGATTACATTCCAAGGCTTTTTTTCTAAAGGCTATTTATATAGAAACCTAGACATGGAAATATTCTTGTTGTCAATAACCATGCAAAAATTGGAATTAAAAGGCAAACTTTTTAATTCCTACAAATAAATTGCATTATACTAAAATGTTATTTGCTTTTAAGATTTATTAAAATATAGATAGATTTCCAGTTACTTAGGTTTATCGTGCTGAGGTTTGAATTCCTAGAAGAAGGGAATCAGTATGGTGTTCCCACTGTCATCCTTGTCTTGAAGTCTTCACAATCTAGCCATTTTGGGGGGCAGAGTTTGTTCTAAAATCTGACACAAAACAGCAATTTAGGTTTGATTGCTCTTCTTTTCCCCAATTTTGTAAATGAGTAACCTTGTGAAGTTGATAGACTTATTGATGATTCCTCTATATTCAGAGGTCTTTATCTTCAGGAAAACTGTTGGATCTCTTCAAGGCTCAGTATTCTTATCTGTAAACTGAGGTAAAGTTATAATACCCACAAAATGGGATGCTTTAAATGAAGAAACTGATTTTGGATCCAGACTTTCTGTTTCAAAACTGATTCCAAAACTTCCTAGCTGCATGATTTAGAGTAGATACTTGTTGACTTAAATAAAATGAGTCAAGAAATGTAAGAGAGTTTATTAAAAATTAAAACCAAGGATACAAGCCAAGTTACAGTCTCCAGATGTTCTAGAAAAGCTACTCAAATTCCGAGCCTCACAATGAGAATTTTATATATGCTGCAAGGAAAATGTTTTACATTTTCAAGAAATTTTACAATGAAAGTCTTTGTTAATATTACAGAGAAATTTTACAAAGAAAGTGTCTCGTTAAAATTTTAATGTTGTCTTAGCATTGAAGAAAACAGGAGGTTGATAAAATCATATCTCTGGTAACTAGGAACTTTATTTTTGAGGAGACAAATTTTTTTTGGTGACTTAGCTTATTTGCAAGAACGCTTCTGCCAAAGCAACTAAGTGGCTCAAGTTCCTTAGTTGAAACCAAAGAAAGAATTCTCTTTCACTTATTTTTAGTTTACATGCTTAATATTTTTTCCCAGATAATTTAGCTCTAAGAATGAAAATGACATTACCACTTCATAGAATTTTATTGGGAATAATCAACTTAATATATGCAGCACATAAGAATAAGATCTTGTGACAGTGAATGTGTAACATTATTTGAGGAATAAATAGTGTTTGGACTCTCCAGTACTCAGCCCCCTTCATTGTGACCTTGGGGATTAAAAACTTTAGAGGCCATCTGAAATTTGAAGAATGGATTTTAAGAATATATCCCAACAGTTGCCTTTCTCAGAGCCTCCTTGACATCTTTGTTCCTCAAACTATAAATTAGAGGATTCAACATGGGTATCACCACTGTGTAAAATACAGATATGACTTTGTTCTGGTAGGTTGAATAGGTAGATTTGGGCAAAACATATATGAAGGTAATAGTTCCATAGTAGAGAGTGACTGCTGTCAGGTGGGAAGTACAGGTGGAGAAGGCCTTGTGTCGTCCTTCTGTGGAGCGCATCTTCAGGATGGTGGTGAGGATACAGATGTAAGAGATAGAGATGACAAACACTGTAGACACAATGACAAATCCAGAAGAGATGGAAGGAATAATTTGAATAATGTGGTCATCAGAACAAGAAAGTTTCACTAAAGGGGAGAAATCACAGAAAAAGTGGTCTACCTCATTGGGGCCACAGAAAGACAGACTGACTGCACAACCAGTAAATGTCCAGCCATTCACACACCCACCAAAGTAGGAAGCTCCCACTAAGAGGATACAGACTCTGGGGGACATCTTGGTGGGGTAGAGCAAGGGAGAACAGATGGCCATGTAACGATCATAGGCCATGGCAGCCAGCAGAAAGCACTCAGTTGTGCCAAATGAAACCACAGAACAAAGCTGTGCTTCACAGCCAGTGACAGGGAGGGTCATTGCATATCTAAGGAATCCTGTCAGCATTATAGGTGTGACTGATGTAGAAAACCCAAGATCAACAAAAGCTAGATGACTGAGGAAGAGGTACATGGGTGTGTGGAGCTGAGAACAGGTTCTTATTAATGTGATTATGCTGATGTTGCCTACCAAGGTAACGGTATAGATTACTAGAAATATCACAAAGAAGATGGCACAAAGTATGGGGTCCTTTGTTAACCCCAAGAGGATAAAGTCTGTCACGCGGGTGTGGTTTCCGAACTCCATCACTGTGAATGATGCCTGTTGAGGGAAATGTAAATATTCATTTATTCCATTCTGAGGAAACACACTGCAGGTTTTCTTGGTTATTTCTCAGACTCACCTTTCCCCTCTATCTGGCCTGCAAACATGTGCTCTACATATTTTATATGCTCTACATATTTTTGTATGTTTGTTTCTTCTTGACTGATTTCACCCTCACTGAGATTTTGGTTATACTCTTTTCTTTCTCTCTCAACTCTGACCCAAAAAGGGATTTCTCACAAGTCCAGTATATGGTTTTCATAATTGATTGAGGGTCACCAGTTGGAAGTCCCACAAATATGTCAAATCAGTCTTCACCATATCTGGTCACTCTCCTCTCCGCATATGTATTTACTTCCCAGCCCTGATTCTTGCTCCCTTATAGTTCACAAAGTGATTGCTTGTCAATATAAAAAGTATATCATGTAAAATGGGTTCTTTTAAGTTTTTTAGTTCCTTCTCACTACTTGACCACACAATCTCATCTCTTAACAACATACACTGTATACCTTCTCATATATCATGTCACAGACATGAAATTCTTTGCTTGTCTCTCAGGATATTTTCATCCAATAATTGTTATTACTGACTTTTCTAACCGATTTAGATCCACCTCAGTGTTCTCTACCCTCTCTAGCATTTGCTTTTCTCTGTCTCCTGTTTGGCTATCTTCTATCACACTGTTGTCATCCTGTGTGACTTCTATTCCTCTTTCAAGTTTCATTTCATCCAAACACTTCCCTGACTTCTAAGGGTTAATGAAATAATTTGCCTTTGTGTTGACCTCAAACTTGAGGATATCCTAATTGTCATTGTGTATTCTGGATCATAGTTACTGTTGCTTGCTTGTTTATGTTCCTAGCTAGTTTATATTCTCAACTACTCTGTCTTTTATCTTATGTGTCAGATAGCTCATCGTAGGAATGAAGTGGGCTAAAGACCAACATGATGAGAAATGCATCTATGATGGTGTAGTGAATAGACTGTGGAAAATCAGGTTTCAGAGAAACAAAGACTTGTAGGGATAAGAAAATGAAGACAATACAGTAAGAAGACAAACACCATATAATTTTACTTGTATATGATACATGAAGAAACAAGTAATTGAATGATGATCTAAATAAAATAAAAATAAACTTTGAAGCCAAGATCAAATTAGTGGTTACCAGAAAAGAAGGAAGAAGGGGGTAGGGATTTCAGGTCTAAGGTATCTTTTTTTTTTTTGGTAAAAGAATTGCGCCTTCAGAACACACACACACACACACACACACACACACACACATAATATACAGAGTAACAATCGTCTACACCTGATCTACTGCAATATTATTTCAATAAAATAGGTCTATAAAATTAATAAGTAAAGTAATATCCTTTTTTAAATTATCTATCAGTGTTTTTGAAAAAAATACTGCAATATTGAAAAAAAAAGCAGTTATCTCTAATCTGGCTACTGTAACACAGCTCAACTATTATCAATCGGATGATGAATTATTTCCAGGACTTTTTCCTTTTTATGCATCTTAATATAACTTTTTAGACATTGTAGATAATTGCAAATACTAGAACTTTTATTTTACATGTCAGTATAATATTTTATCACTTTATAAGTCATAAAAGCATAATTTTTGAGATCTGCATATAATTTATTTTGTGGCTAGACCTTCATTTTTTATTAACTCACACTAATTGTGGACATTTAACTTTTCATAACTTTTTACACTCAGAACTAATAATTTTGTAAACTGGATAAACATTTGGGAGGCAATAGCAGAAACAACAGTCTATTTTTAAGATAATCTCATTTCTAAATATTATTTTAAGGCAATAATATAAAAGAAGTATAATCTGTGCTCTAAAGTAATATTCATCTCTACAATTTGCAATATTGAAAATACCAACCATTCAGTGTTTCTCATCATTATTTTTTCATTCATACCTTCTCCATGTTTTGCCATAGAGTTGTGTCAAAGACAGTGTTCCAGATATCTGACAGTTCTAAGAAAATATAATCTATTATAAATAAGGAAGGCAGACAGAGAAATTACCACAATCCAATGCAATCACTTCAGGGCATAAAAAGCTCAGTGAAAATTAGAAAATAAAGCTCCATTAATCAGACTGATAAACAGAAACTTGAAAATATTACTAAAGTATCTCATTCAAATAATAAAAATTCAAAAAATTAATTAGACTAATTATACTGGCCCCAAAATTCTACTGATAAAAATCATTTATTTCCATTTAAGCTAAATAACAATCCTGTAGATAAATTTCACAGATAGACAAGTCTTTTTTTGTGTTCATTTTTTTTTCCCGGCAGCAAACAATTGATGGAAGACATAATTTTTTCGGGGAAGGCCGCCCTCTTCGACCGAGCGCGCAGCTTCGGGAGGGACGCACATGGAGCGGTGAGGGAGGAAGGGGACACCCGCCTAGCCAGCCAGATCAGCCGAATCAACCCTGGCGATCAATGGGGTGACAGATGTCGCAGCCAGATCGCCCTCACATCCGGAAGACATAATTTTTTAACTTGACCAGTGTCTCACATTCCATCTCATTTTAATTAAGGGACAATATGTAAGTAATATTTGTAGTCATATTGATTCTTTTCATTTTCTAATTTGAATTGTTATTTTATTATCAATAAAAGTTTCCTAATTCCCCAAGAAATCTTTATAATTTTAATGATGGGTCAAAATATAGATGAAACTCATTGATATAATATTTATGGAGCTTCACAGTCTATCTCTGCTTAGTTTTAATTACATCTGTCTATATTGCTTACTTTATAGCATTTATATTTTTAAGAATCATGTTGGGGGACAGAGCAGGGAAAAAGTACTATCAGGTTGATATGGCACTGAGATTTTCTGCTCAGTGTTACTGACTCTAATTTCATGGAAAGTTTTCTGCAGCAAAATCACTGCAGTTCTTAAGGTTTAAACATCTGCTCTAAATGATAAATATCAGCATAGGCTATCCTCAAAATTAAAAATTAAATTTTAGATTAAATTCCAAAACTAAAAATTTTAATGAAAGTATAATGTTCCCTTCCATTCCTCTTCACTGGCCTACTGAAGTTAGCTCCAGAGTTCTTCATTTGGGGATCCCGTTCATGCTTGCCCACCTGGATCAGGGACTCTGACTCTGAAAGATTCTTTCCTTTAAGGCATGGGTCACTTTGGATAAAATATAGAGTAGTTAAAACTGTGATTCTCATCCAATATGAGTATCAGGTGGCTCTTTCCTGATCTCCTATCCATAGTTTCAATATCAAAACTCACCACTGGCTTTGGTACCTGCAGTTCATCCAACCCACCCTGGGGGATATTAGGTAGCCTGATGTCGGTACCCAGAATGACCATTCCGCAGAGCTTACTTTGCACTCACCGTTCAGCGTCAGAACTGTTGATGCTGAATTCCAAAGAGAACTTTATAAAGCAGATCTTCTCTGTTAGTTTTGGAGATGGTTGTGCACTGCACACTTGGCATTATGAACCACTGAATGCCCTGCTGGGTCAGTGAACAGTTACATGCTGTGAATCTGAGGGTGGGTATCTTTGTGTGTGGTGGGATGCAAAGTATGCTTTTATAGAACATGACATGTCCCCTAGGTCTGTCATGTTTTGCCTGTTTGAGAAAGAGTTTTTGGTTTTGTTGTGCAGAATGACTTATTGAGCCAGATAAGTCATTAAGACCAGGTTATCTCCCCAAAGGATCATTAATATTCTGTGGTGTCCTTTGCAATTCCTTCCCCTTTTTTTAATGAAAATGAAGTCCTTAGTTTTCCCAGAAACATCCACCATTAAGAATAATTTGCAAATCTAGTAGACTAGGTCCATTAGATGATTCTTTGATTTAAATTAATTTAAATTTAAATTTGATTTAAATTAAATCAAAGAATGAATGAATGAATTCATTAGAATGAATGAAAAAAACAAGGAAATTATTTGATTTAGTAATTGATGAAATTATTTGACCCAGTGACTATGTAGAAAAAATTAAAATAATTTTTAAATGGAATTCAGTATACACAGTAGTTTCTTATGAGTCTTGAATTTTCTCCTACTCCTCAACAGAAGTAAAAGAAACTCTTCTGAAGCATCCAAACACACATCCTATTGAGACAGTACATTAAATATCCTTCCATTTCATGTCTCTAAGGCTTGCCTTTGGAATCTAGCACTCCAGTTATTTTGACAAGTTCAGTTAAGTAGGCATCTTAAAATGATTTATTTTCTTAAACAGTCAGCTTCAAGTTCTATTCAAGGCTGAACCATTCTTCTTCTTGTGCCATTTTCCCATGTCCCTTTTAAAATTGTGTGTTCCCACTTGAAATCTTTCCTTCAACCTCAAGCCATGAGAATACTTTTCTGCAATCTATAGCAGAATTCATCATCCTATTTAACAGTATTTAAACCATTATAAAGAAGCATAATGGTTTGCAACAACAGGTAAATAGTTTCCAAAATCCCGAGTTGTGTGTCAGCAGATCAAATCTTGCTCAAATTCCTACAACATTAAACTAAATTATTGTTCTTTGCAGATTGGGTCAGTGACCAGCAGTTAACATTTTCTCTTAGTCCCAGATTTATTCTACTTTCAAGCAGTCATGCTTACCAAAACATAAACACACTTAATTCATAATTTTTACCACATTTGTCACTTATATTGTTAAATCATAAAGTGTCTCTACAAACTTTTACCTCTTTTCTTTGCTAAGACATCAGAAGCCCATATCCCCACGTATAATTATTTTGTGTTGCTATAAAATTTTAAAGTTTGTATTTACTTGTGCTGATGTAAAAACAATTGAATTTTATATTGGTTTTGTTTTCCGCAGTCTTCCTAGAGATCTTTTTTCTAAAAAGATTCTAAAACTATATCAGTACTACTTTCTACATATAGGGTTTTTTTTAAATAATACTTTATTATTTATGTTGCTCTTGTCTTACCATAGAACTCTGACTAATGACATCATCCCAGGGAAAAAAGAAATACCAGTAATATGTATCACTATCTTAAACACAAAGAGAAAATTTTTGAAGTTTCCAAAATAGGGCTTCCCTAGATCAATTATATTCTTCTATTTTGCCCAAGATTTTTGTAAACTTAAGTGGATGTTGAAAACTCTTTTTAAAATTTTTTATTATCATGTTTATCCATTAGTGTTTGTAATATATTTCTACATCACTTAGATATTTAATTACCATTCTGAATCCCCTTTATCTTATTATTTTCACATACAATTTCCTTCACTATTTGAAAGGAGAAAATTCCTTTCAAACTTTCCATGAACAAAAAATAGCTAAAGTGAAGAACCAATTATGATAAATAAGTAAATAGATAAAATAAATATTTTAGAGAAAGCACTGGTTTACAATGTTGTTACAATGTAGAGACATATGAGGCCCCCTTCAGGTACTGTTACCACAACACATACACCATCCAAAACCCCTAGTCCTCCATCATAGTCCAATGTGGTTCCTTCCACACTTTGTTCTCTCCTCTCTCCATCTCACTTTCCTCTGGTAGGCTTTACACTACAATTCAATGTCTAACATCTGTCATTGCTTCCATTTTATATGATCCTTTCCTCTGTATTTCACACATAAGTGACACCATTCAATATGAATCTTTCTCCTTCTGACTTATTTTGCATAGCATAATTCCAGTCAGCTCCATCTATGTAGTTGCAAATGCCAGAGTACATCTTTTCTTTTCTTATAGCTGAGTAGTATTCCATCATGTTTGTGCACCACATTTCCTATAATCCACTTACCTGTTTTTGGATACTTAGGTTGTCCACAGCTTAGCTGTTATAAACAGTGCTGCCATGAATGTAGGGGATGCATATATCTCACCAAATTGGAATTCAGGTAGCTATCAAGGACTGAAGTTGCCAAGTCATATGGTAGCTTCATTTATAATATTTTAAGAAACTTCCACATTACTTTTTAGAGGGACTGGACTAGTCTACATCCCCACCAACAGTTTAAGAGGGTTCCTTTTTCTTCACACCCTCATCACTGCTTTTTGTGTCTGGTCTGTTTGATACAGGCCATCCTCACAGGTGTGAGGTGGTATCTCATGATGGTTTTGATTTGCATTTCCCTAATGCTAAGCGAGAATATATAGATTTTCTTGTGTCTGTTGGGCATCTCTCTGATTTCTTTAGACAGGTGCTTACTTAGATTTTCTGCTCAGTTTTTGACCAGGTTATTAGTTTTCATTTGTGGAATATATGAGCTTTTGGTTAACCTTCATTCTCAGTCTCTTATCAGCTGTGTGGGATGTAAATATTTTTTCTCATTCAATAGGTATCTCTTAGTTTCTTTTTTTTTTGTTTGTTTTCAAGACTAGGTCTCACTGTTTTTGCCCATGGAACCGCCGGCTTTTGTTACCACAGACTCAAGCAATCCCCAGCCTCAGCTTCCCAGGTAGCTGGGATTACATGCACACGCCACCATGCCCAGCTATTTTTTTTTTGGAACTAGGTCTCGCTATGGGCCCCAGGTGGGACTCGAACCGTGATCCCTCGCCCCAGCTGCTTCATAGGCTGAAGCTTACAGGCACGAGCCACCGTCCCCGGCTAGGTGTCTCTTAGTTTCAATCACTTTTATTGTGCATCCTATCACACTATCACAAATAACACTCTCACTCTATCACAAATGACAACAACTGATTTGGCCTGAATTTGTTTGTAAAATCTTAAGTCATGTCATACTCTTTCCAGATCTGATGATCTGGATGAGAGTGGAGTGGATCTAGTTTACCTTAAGGGTATAATATGGAGCTGGGTTATATGGGTTTACATCCTTTCTTTGTCCCTCATTTGAGCTGTCTGACATAGGACAACTTAATCTTTGACTATATCTAGACTGTGTAATGGTTTCAATTTTTCATAAATCCAACTATAGAACTATGATTGTTAGTGATGTACTAATGGCAATGATAAGAGAAAACAACTTCCCCAACTAAGACTACAAGAAATAAATATTAATCCATTATGCCAAATGGAATGGTATGTTTTTTACGTGTGTTTAAATGTGGGTGAAATTCCAGTGAAATACTGCGGTTATGGTGTCCAGACCTGATTTCCTGTAATATGGGGTTCAGCCTGATCCTCATTTGGCATTTTCACTTCTTGGGTGTAGAGTTTGTTCAAAATACTGGTACAAATGCTTGATTATCTAGCTCAATTTACCTAAATCATGAGAAGCACTAAAATCATTAGACTGTGGCCTAAGAGTATAGACAAAATGTCTAAAATCAGAGAACTTGAATTCCCTAAAATCAAAATATTTGAGTTTATATCATTTCAGACAAGCTATTGAATGTCCCCTTGACTCAGAATTCTCAGATGTAGATTGAGGTAGTTTTATAATAACATTATCATGCTATCATTGTAAGTATAAAAATGACAAAATTAATTTTGGATGCAGACTGTATTCAAACTCTGGTTCCAGAACTGCCTATCTTTATGATTTTTGGATAATTTCTTAGTGCACAGATAATTTATTCATGCACTATATGTAATAACTGCTTCATGGAAATTTTTTGAGGAATAAGTCAGTTAATACAGGTAATGTTTAAAATAGGAATTGGAATATATTAAATGCAAATTGTTATTTGGAAAATACATTTTAAAAAATCTTTGGCAACTTCAGGTGTTAAAAATCATTATAATTATTATTATCCTTATCACTAATTTCAAATTGTCTCCCAAGCATCTAAAAGTAAGGGTCAGAAGAAATGTGATTTTAATACCAGCAATCAGTTAAGCAGCATTGGGAAGGCTCTCAGTGTATAATGATAACATAGATCATCTGCAATGCAAGGAATGATTTTAAGAATATATTCTGACAGTTACTTATCTCAAAGCCTCACTGACATCTTTGTTCCTCATAAGGAATAAGGGAACTCCACATGGGATCCGTATTGTGTACAACACATATATGACTGTGTCATATATGTGTATCATATATATATGTATATATGTATATATGTATATATGTATATATATGTATATATCATATATATATGACTGTGTCATATATGTGTATCCTATATGTGTTATATGTGTCATATATGTGTTCTACACAATTGTCCTGTTTGTTATATATGTGTCACAGTCATATATGTGTTCTACACAATTGTTCTGTTAAGTAACTGGATTAGGTCAAGACTTATATGAAGGTAATTGTTCTTTAGTAGAGAGTGACTGCTGTCAGGTGGGAAGTACAGATGGAGAAGGCCTTGTGTCACCCTTCTGTGGTACAATCTTCAGATTGGTGGTGAGGGAGCAGATGCAAGAGACAGAGATGACAAACACTGTAGACATAATGATGGATGCAGCAGAGATGGAAAGGATAATTTGAATAATGGAGACATTGAAAGAGAAAAGTTTCAACAAAGGGGAGGAATCACAGGAAAAGTCATCTATCTCATTTGTGACACAGGAATACAGTGTCAATAAACAACTGTCAAAGAATTCACATACCCACCAATGTAGGAAACTCCCATTAAGAGGTACAGACTCTGGGGGACATCTGGATGGATTAGATCAAGGAAGAATATATGGTCACAAAGTGACCATAGGCCATGGCAGTCAGCAGAAAGCACTCAGTCTTACTAAACAAGACCCTGAAACAGAAGTGGGCTTCACAGCCAGTGACAGGGAGGACTACTCAATCTCTGAGAAGTCCTCAAGCATTATGGGTGTAATGGATGTGAAAGACTCAGGATTGACATTGCCAAATGGCTGAGGAAGAGGTACTTGGGCATGTGAAGCTGAGAACAGGTTCTTATTAATATGATTGTGTGATGTTGCCTACCAAGGTAACAATATAAATTGCCAGAAATATCACAAAGAAGTTGTCACAAAGTGTTCATTCAAGAGGGTGAACTCTCTCATCTGATGTGGTTTCCAAACTCCATTACTTTGAATGACACCTATTGAGGGAAATGTAAATATTCATTTATTGTATGCTTTACTGCACAAATTCCTGGTTTTCTTTGGTTATTCCTCAACTCTACTCGAAATGAACAATCCTTTACTCATCCAGTCTGTAATATGTGCTGAATAGGAGTTTTGCTTCTTCTTTCACAAAATGAGAATTATTCTACCTCAACCTCAGATTACAGACAAATTCCTCTATTTTTCCAAATTTCATTAAAGTCTCCTCCAATCTTGACTCTTTAAAACATCTTTCTGAGCAATTTGGATCTTGTCTTTAGTTACTTGGGGATCCTCCAACAGGAAGCAGATACCTCAGCAAAAATACCTCAATAACCAGAAACTCTTCAATACCCTGAAACACCTTAAATTTCATGAGCTGAAATTTCATTCACCACATTTATTTCCCTCTTTGACCAATCTCTTATATGAGATCTTTGTAGATCATGGATATTAGCACCTTGTGGGATGGATGATGTGCAGTTTCATACATACAGAAAGCCACATTTTATGAAGTGTCCTAAGATGTTCTTCTTTATAACATTATTCATAACACATTAATTTTTTTCATTTCATTTTATTATTTTTAATTAAAAATTTTGTGGGAAGAAAGCAAGTCACATAGATTGGTATACATATTACAATACCATAATTATAAAATTATAACCATGCAAAATAATATATTATTTACTGATTTGTGATTTAAAAGTTTCAAATACCACTGGAATGGCAAACATCAAATCCAGTGTACTGATTATTATTTATGGGAATGTATAATGGGGAATAGGATAGAAGAGATATCCACAGAGAATGCCAACTATCTCTGTGCTGGTTGTAAATTTAATTTAAAAATTTTAATTTGCATTATATGTGTATTTATATTTATATTACATTATTGTGTAACTCTGGGCTTTCCCACTTCCTAATACCTGTTAACCATCCTACTCTTTTGTGCCTTTTGCCTCTCCCACCTTCATCTCCCTCTTCCTCTCCATTGTTTAGTCCCATTGGTTGTTTTTATTTTTTCTTATTCATTTGTTTTTCCCTATATTCATCATATAAGTGAGACCATCCTGTACTTCTCTTTTTCTTTTTAACTTATTTCTGCTAATATGAGTCTTTCTAGTTCCATCCTTGTTTCTGCGAATGACATGTTTGTCCTCCTTGATTGATGCATAGTATTCCATTGTGTACATGTACCATATTTTTTCCAGTCAATCGTCTGTTTTGGGGCATTTGGTTTGTTTCCAAATCTTGGCAATTGTAAACAGAGCTGCAATAAGCATGCACATACAGTGTTCTTTTGAATCAGTGTTTTCATGTCCTCTTGGTAGATTCCCAGAAGTGGGATTGCTGGGTCGAATGGTAATTCCACTTTCAATTGTTCAAGAGTCCTCCACACAGTCTTCCATAGTGTCTGGGCCAGTTTGCACTCTCATCAGCATTGTAAGAGAGTTCCTTTTTCTCCACATCTGTGCCAACACTTGTTGTTGTCCATTTTATTTATATGGGTCATTTTTACTGGGGTAAGATGGTATCTCAGTGTGGTTTTAATTTGCATTTCCCTGATTATTAGTGATGTGGTGCATTCTTTCGTATGCCTTTTAGCCTTCTGTATCTCCTCTTTGGTGAAGTCATAACACATTATTTTTAACACAGACTTGTTTTCACAAAATTGTTTGGATTTCACCATCCAGCTAAAATATATATGTGCGTGTATGTGCATATATATATATATATATGCACATATATATATGTGCACATATATGTATCTGGCTCTCTTGCTCTCTTTTGAACTTCACACCTGCTTCTTCACTCAATGGCATTTTCTTATCTATAGTCAAGCTTCTTTTTTTTAGGTAAAATTATGAAATTTATTTTCATATAATCTTAACCTGAAGTCTTTTTACTTATTTATTTTCATTAATTACCCACACACATATATTTTTACATCATTGTATATCCCGAGGTTCTCCCATTATCAGATCATTCATGAACTATCATCTTAATGTCCTGTACTCATCCTCCTGATTTCACCCTCCCTCCCAAACCCTTATTTTATGCTTTAGTTCTGCTGTCAGATTGTTAGTTTTAACTTTTTCATATTATTTTGTTTGTTTTCTCTATAGTCCACATATAAGTGAAACCACCCAATACTTCTCTATTACTTTCTGGCTTATTTCTGATTGCATGATTTCTTCTTACTCCACCCATGTTGCCCTAAATGACACATTTGTCATTTTTGATTGCTGAATAGCATTCCACTGTGTAAATATACCACAGACACCTGTACTCTTATTTCAAGGGTCTTAGAGACTCATTTCTTTTGTTCTCCTTCTCTTCCTCAATCATCAGCAAGATGCATTCTGCCACTGTTAAGGAAATATTATGCAAATGATCTGCACAATGTCTTGTTCTTTGCAGCACTAAGATTTCAAAGATGACAGTCTCTGAGATTTCATACTCCTTTTTGAAGAAACCTGATTTAGCAGCTCTTTCTCTCCCAATATGCAGGTTTGGTGACAGACCCTGTGACTGTGTATATGGGATGGACATGCAGACATTTCTATGATTAGGTACAAAACCCATTTATCATCTTCAAATAATCGTATTGATAAGCCTGAAAGTTAAAGAAGCAACTCTTTCATATAACCTACCACCACTTCCCATTGCCAAACTGAGGCGCCCCATAGTAACTTACTAGTTCCCAAGACAGAGCCTCTGTGGCTGCACTGGCCGGGATGATGTCAGCATCATAAGTGCCACAGCGGAAGTTCTGCAGTTGTCTGCATGTGTGATATAATCTTGAATTTTTCAAAAAGCTTACTATTTAAAATGAGAAATGGGTGGGGGCAAAAAGGACTAGAAATAGAAAATAATATATAAGTATTTGTAATATATAATGTAAGAATATGATAATATATATCATGATGTTAATAAGTATAACTCGCATTTTTTTTTTACAAATGTCAAAAAATATTACCGCAATCTAAAATGAAGCACTATCAGATACATTCTTAGTTCTGGACTTTGCCATTTAAATGCATAAGATGCCAATTGGTTTCCTTTTTTTCTCTTCCTTTCCACTACTCACCTGAGTTTTTCCATCATTCTCAAAATTGGCATCTCACTTACGCTTGCCCTCTAGAGGCAGGGACTTTTACTTCAAATCTCCTTCCTCTCAGTGCATGGGGCAATTTGATGATCAATAACACTCTGAGCCTCTTGAATCTGAGTGCAGCATGGCTTCATCCCTATTCCTTCCACATATTGCCAGGAACACAAGGTAAATACCAGATACCATTTTAAAAATATAAAATAAAAGGCAACAAAAAGGGTTAGAAGATAGCAAACTTTGAGACCAATTCTTGAAAGCTGACCATAGAACTGAGGCATCAGAGGAGAAAATGAATGACTGAAAACAGGATTTGGAGAGATCATAATGGACTATAGTAGAGGACTATAGGAGCATTGGTGTTGGTTATGCTTTAGTAAATACACATGAATTAGGAGATCGCATTGTTACAAAATACTAAAAATGACGTAAACCAGTTGTGTTCAATAAACCCTTTTTAATTAAAATATTTAAATTAAGAAAAATATGACAATTGACAGATATTAAAAAGCTCATACATAGCTAGAAATGTGAATTTAAAAAAAAAAGTCACAATCATTACCATTAATTAAAGCCCCAGTACATTTTTTGGCTAGATTTTCTATAATTATGTCTCCACTGACAATCTTGTAGTATTTTTCAACAAAGAATAAGAGAACTGAAACAAATTACATGTCTGTTTGGATAGGACTAATGACAAGTATTTCATAAATTCTGAAAAACTGAGTCTAAACCATTTTTCATTTATCACTGAATTTTCAACTGGTAGACTAAACTGAGTCTCTTCTCCACAAAACACAAATCAAAACCAAAGTAACTTCAACTCAGATAGACTTTATCACAGAGCATCATCAGTATTACCTTTAAAGCACATTGCTCCAGATATGGAGAAAGAACAACTATCTTTGTATATAAGTTCCTTGTCAGGGAAAGGAGCATAAACAGAAGGAATAAGTACTGGCAAACAATTCATTAGCAAGAATCCTGATAAAATTTGGTCTAGATACTTACACAAAGAGCTTTTAGAATGGGAAGTTGTCTAGTGAGGAGTTGATAAAAGAATCAGTGTTACCAGAGATCTAGTTCCTCCTGTCTACACAAAACTGTTCCTGCATCTGAGGGCACCAAGCAGTAGGGAAAGTCCATGGAGTAATAGAAATAAGCAGAAACAAAGAAAAAGTCACTGTTATTAAATACATAGTCCCTGGACAGACATTAGAAATAATGCCATTAACTATTCATCATTATTATATTACTAATTTATGATGAAGGACAGAATTTGAGGCTAGTAATTTATTCATTTTATAGCAATCTGTTATTTTACATCCCTTGATAAATAGTCCTGGCTTTATATTTTTGTATTTTTTTTAAGACTAGGTCTCACTATGTTGCCCAAGGTAGTCTTGATTCCACAAACTCAAGCGAGCCCCAGCTTCAGCCTTGCAGGTACCTGGGATTACAGGTGCCTGCCACCATGCCCTGCTGCTTTTTCAAGAACCAGGGCATGGTTCACTATGTTGCCTGGGATAGTCTTGAACCTGCAAACTCAAGCGATCCCTGTCCTCTTGCCTCCCAGCGCTTGGGTTATAGGTGCACGCCACCACACCTGGCTTGTTTTGTTTTGTTTTGGTATTTTCTTTTTTGGTATTTAGTCTTTTAGTAGTTCTAATTTTAATATATTTCTAAACTTTTTTATTCATTATGGGTTGGGATAAATGATTTTTCATTTATACATTGGACAGAAGTTTGTGGGTTCCCTGGGGATCCATTACATGCAATTGGTGTCTGCAGCTATTGAAGTCTTGTGGGAATGAGTCCTTAAATCTGTGATGTCTGACCCACCTCCAGTTCATTAATGTCACATATAGATTAAATAAGACATCAGTTGAGTTCCAAATAATTAGAAAATATTGGCTTTTCAACTGATTGTTATGGGGAACATCAACACATATTTAGAGTGAGAAGTATAAGTACAGAAAAGGATTTACCCATTATGTATTATCATGTTTAAATTATCATGTTTTAAATTTGTTGTTTTCAATCTTTTTAAAATTTTCACTAAAATTTTTTATTTTCCACCTAAAGCTTGCAATAATATTACACCTTGTATTTTTACATTACAATGTAAGCTTTTCCACTTTGTTAGTTTTTCACTTTTTTCTCCCAGTCTTCACTTCTCATGCTATTGCACTAAGACAGGACTTTTAGGACACAGTCATTCTTTGAAAGACTCTAAGCAGGTGTTCTAGAAAGTTTTGAACTGGACTTAAGAAATCTGCCCTTATTTTTTCTGGGCCATGTTGATGAAATAAATGAGGCTGTTATTATCCAATGAGTACCTTTTGTGCCATTTTGACAGAATTCCTAGTTGGATTATATTCTTTGTATATCCAGGCTATGGAACTATGGTTAGGATTAGGAAATTAAATGCAGTGATTCATATTTAAAGACATTCTTTCTAATTCTTGCTCAGAAATGAAGGTACATGAACTACATATGACAAATTGACAATATTTTTGTTTGTATTTAAATAAGAGTATCATATCATCTATCATGTCATCTCATGTAACTGTGGTTTCCAGGCCTGATTTCCCAAATGATGGAATCAATCCAGTGTTTCATGGTCATCCTTCTTTTAGGACCATCACAACCTAGACTTTTTTATGTTGCATACTATTTGTTCACAACTTTGATAGAGAGTAAAATCTTAGATTTTGTCACTTTACTCAAATCCTCTACATCAGTAAATTGTGGATTTACTTTCACATATCTCTGGGAAAAGTATCCAGAGATATATGGCTCTCTGGAATTTTCAGAGATCTTTTTATACATATATTGATGCATAAGTTTTCAGTCTCCCTAATATTCTATATTCTAACCTGTAAATCAAATGAAATTTAAACCATCTGTATCAGAGAAATGCTGTGACAATTAAAGGGAGAAACATGATAGTTTTGTGTCCAGAATTGAAGATTCAGATGCTGGTCATAAAACTTCCTAGGTGTATGGCTCTGTGTTCTAGGTGATCAATTTACAATATAGAGAAATAATATGACTTCATAGAATATCTGTAGAATATTTGAGCAGCAATTTTTACAAATAAATTATCTGTAAGAAATACACTAATATGGAAAATTTATTAAAAATTATGCCTTAGAATGATATAATTTTCTATGAAATATTAAGAAAATGACATTCTAGATATCTACCATCATAAGTAATGAGTACTTAGAATAATAAGTGCAAATTATCACTTGGTACATATAGTGTTTGACATCTATAGGTGTTTAAAATAGTTATTATCATTGTATTGAATCAAGGTGTCTACAAATTGATTAAATAATGTTTAAATATGAGAACTGGAAGTATTATGATTTTAATATAAGCAATCAGTTTGGAAGTATTTTTTAGGTTCTAAGCATGATAATTATACATAGGTCATCTGCATTAGTAGGAATGGATTTTAAGAATATATTTTGATAGCTGACTTTCTCAGAGCCTCCTTGACATCATTATTCCTCAGACTATAGATGAGGGGATTCAACATGGGGATTAACATTGTGTAGAATACAGATATGACTTTGTTCTGGTAGGTTGAGTAGGTAGATTTGGGCAAGACATATATGAAGGTAATGGTTCCATAGTAGAGAGTGACTGCTGTCAGGTGGGATGTGCAGGTGGAGAAGGCCTTGTGTCGTCCTTCTGTGGAGCGCATCTTCAGGACGGTGGTGAGGATACAGATGTAAGAGAACGATATTACAAACACTGTAACCACAATGATGGATCCAGCAGAGATGGAAGGGATAATTTGAATAATGGAGACATCAGAACAGGAAAGTTTCACTAAAGGGGAGAAATCACAGAAAAAGTGGTCTACCTCATTGGGGCCACAGAAAGACAGGCTTGCTAGGCAACCAGTAAATGTCCCACCATTCACACACCCACCAAAGTAGGAAGCTCCCACTAAGAGGATACAGACTCTGGGGGACATCTTGGTGGGGTAGAGCAAGGGAGAACAGATGGCCATGTAACGGTCATAGGCCATGGCAGCCAGCAGAAAGCACTCAGCTGTACCAAACAAGACCACAAAACAAAGCTGTGCTTCACAGCCAGTGACAGGAAGGCTCATTGTATATCTAAGGAGTCCTATTAGCATTATAGGTGTGACTGATGAAGAAAACCCAAGATCTACCAAAGCCAAATGGCTGAGGAAGAGGTACATGGGTGTGTGGAGCTGAGAACAGGTTCTTATTAATGTGATTATGCTGATGTTGCCTACCAAGGTAACGGTATAGATTACTAAAATTATCACAAAGATGATGGCACAAAGTGTGGGATCCTTTGTTAACCCCAAGAGGATGAAGTCTGTCACACGGGTGTGGTTTCCAACCTTCATCCCTGTGAATGATGCCTGTTGAAGGAAATATGAATATTCATTGATTCCATTCTGAGGAAACGCACTACAGGTTTTCTGTGCTTATTAGACTCATTTTCTTTCCTACTGATCCTGTAAATATGTGCTCTACATGTTTTTGGTACTATACATATTTTTGTTTCCTCTTGGCTGATTCACCTTCACTGAAATTTTTGTGGCACTCTTTTCTTTATCTCTCAACTCAACTCTGACCCACAGAGAGTTCTCTCACAAGTCCTATATGCTTTTCACAATTGTGAAAGTCTCCAGTTGGAAGTTCCGCAAATATATATGTGTGTTCTCCAACCTCGTTTCATGCTCCATTGTCAATCATAAATTGATTGCTTGCCAAAGTAAAAATTATATTGTGTCAAATGAGTTCTTTTAGGTTTTTCAGTTCCTTCTTATGACTATAGCATGAAACCCTGCCTCTCAGCACCATACACTGTATATCTTCTCATATATCATCAGCCACATAAATGTGAGTTTTTGCTTGTCTCTCAGGATATTTTCATTCAACAGTTGTTCTTATCCAAACTTCCTGAACTATTTAGAGTCACCTCAATGCTCTCTACCCTCTTTACTGTTTTCTTTCTCTGTCTATCTCCCACCTCCCACCATCATTTCTCTGAGATTTATCTCCACGACCTTCTCCTGTGAATATATCTCAGTATAACTTTTAACACATTGTAGACAAATTTTAATGCTAGAGTTTTCATTTTATATGACAATATAGTTTCTTATATTGTAATTCTTCAAAAAATAATTTTCAGCTCTGCATATAATTCATTCAGTGTTTAGGCCTTCATCAAGTCAACTTACACTAATTTTGGACATCTAATTGTCTTTTTTTCTATCATAACTAGTAATTTTACAAATTTTATAAACATTTGGAGACAATGTAAGAAACAATGGAATATTTTTAAGATAACCTCATTCTTAGAAATTTGATAATAATTTCATAATTCTCGTAGAATTATGACAATATTAATAAAATATATTATTCAAAATTACAAAATCAAAAATATTAATTCATTTACTATGGTGATCTAAAAACTTCACTTATATACATAATTCCTTTCATTATCTTACCTAAATAAAAATGCATGAAGGTAAATTCTGCAGGCTTAAAATCTTTTTTAGAGTGAGTTTAATTTTTTTGACCTATAATTGATATTTAAGGAAAGAATCACAAATTCCTTCACATATCCAGTACCTAATAACTGATTTTGCTATTTTAATTTGGAGGTGCATATAAGAAGAATATGTTGTCATATTGATTTTTTTTTCATTTTGTGATATAAATTCTCAGTTAACATTATCAATAAAAGTTTCCCAATTTCCGGAGAAATTTCTATAATAATAATAACATATTTAAGGTGAAACACTTAGCATGTAAATCATAAGCTTCATAAGCTATCTCAATTAATTTTCAATTACATCTGCTTATATTTTTTTCCTTGCATGTTTTGCATTTTAAAGAATCATATTAGAAGAAGAAAGGAGGAAAGAAATCGTGCTAACTTGATACTGAGATTTTCTACTCTTTGCTATTGATTCTAATTTTCATAGGACAATTTTTGCCAGCTGTATTCTATGGTTTTCATCAGCAACTACTCTAAATGATAGATATCAGCATAGAATACCTTAAAATATTTAAGTGTCTTTAAATACTTTCATTGGAAGTATAACATACCAACTCATCACTCTCTACCCTTCCTCTTCACTGGCCAACTAAGGTTATCTCCAGAGTTCCTCATTTTGACATCCCATTCATGTTTGTCTACCTAACTCAGGTATGCTGACTCTCAAAGATTCTTTCCTTCAGTGCATGGATCATGTTCAATGAAGAATAAAGGACTTAGGACTTTGATTCTGAGCCAATATGAACATCAGGTGGCTCTTCCTGATTTCCTTTGCATAGTTTCAGTATCAAGTTCACCGGTGGCTTTGGTACTATTCACTCCACCATGGGGGACAAGGGTCATCCTGGTGTGGGTGCCCAGAATGACCATTCTTCAGAGCATCTCTTGTTGAGGTCTCAGTTCCCACAGGGGTCGTCAAGGGTTAATAATGGTGGTAGAGAATTTCAATTTCTCATTGAGTGAAAATGCAAGTTCTTTAAACAAAATCTGTAAATTTTATACTCACCATTCAGAGTCAGAACTGTTGATGCTGAATTCCAAAGAGAACTTTATAAAGCAGATCTTCTCTGTTAGTTTTGGAGGTGGTTGTGCACTGCATACTTGACATTATGAATCATTGAATGTCCACTGGGTTAAGAACAATTATATGCTGTGAAGCTGAGGGTGGCTGTCTTTGTGTGTGGTGGGATGCAAAGCATGACTTTTATAGAAGATGACATGTTCCCTAGGTCTTTCATGTTTTGTCCCTTTGAGAAAGGTTTTTTGGTTTTGTTGTACAGAATGATTTATTGAGCCAGACTATTCATTAAGACCATGTTTTCTCCCCAAAGGATCATCTATATGCTATGATGAGCTTTGCAACTTCTTTTCCCTTGTTTAATGAAAGCAAAGTTCTTAGTTTCCCAGAAATATGTACCATTGAGAATAATTTGTCACATTAGTAGACAAGGACGACTAGGATGATGTCAAGACACTTTTTAATTAAAATGACCTATGAGTTCAATGGGAAGAGAATATTAGAATGAAGGAAAAATGGTAGGTAGAAATGTATTTGATTTAGTGACTAATGAAATTATTTGGCATAGTGATTATGTAGCTGTAGAAAAAATTTGAGGTGATTTTTATTTTTATGCACTAAGTATTATGCAGTCTTATTTTTATATAATTGTTTTGAAATTTTTTCTGACCCCACAAAAGAAAAATTAAAATATCTCTTCTGAGGCCGGGCACGGTGGCTCGTGCTTGTAAGCTTCAGCCTATGAAGCGGCCGGGGCTAGGGATCGCGGTTTGAGTCCCGCCTGGGGCCCGTAGCGAGAACTAGTTCCAAAAAAAAAAAAAAATAGCTGGGCGTGGTGGTGCGCGCCTGTAATCCCAGCTACCTGGGAAGCTGAGGCTGGGGATTGCTTGAGTCTGTGGTACCCCGGGCAAGGAAAGCCTGCGGTTCCATGGGCAAAAATAGCAAGACCTAGTCTCGAAAAAAAAATATCTCTTCTGAAACATCTAAAACTCATATTCCATATAGACAGTACTTCAAAAATTCTTACTTTTCATGTCACTAAGCCTTGACATTAGGATTTATCACTCCTAGAGTTCTTTTGATAAGTTCTGGTAAGCTAAGACATATTAAAATGATTTATTTTCTTATATGCAACCATCATTTTCCATCTTCAAGTTCTATTCAATCAAGTGAATTATTCTTCTTGTGCAATTTGCCCCAAGCTTCTTCTAAAATTGTGTACTTCCACATGAAATCTGTTCTTCAAACTCAAACCATCAGAATATTTTTCTGGAATCTACAACTTTCCCAATTCATCATCCTTTTTAACAGTATTTATATTATTATAATAAACATAATAATTTGCTGCAACAAATAGAGTTTCCGGTAGTCTGTCCCCCATCTCCCCTGAGGTCTGGCCAACCCAGGTTTTCTTTCTGTCCTATCTCTTTTATTTCTGATCTTTCAGTTCCCTTTTCTTAAATAAACTTGCTTCCATCACTGCCCCACCCCAAAAGAAAGATTCTTTCAAAAATCCCGCGCTGTGCTTGGCAGCAGATTTGAAACTTGCTCAATATTTCCACAATATTAAACTATTGTCTTTTGCAGATTGTGACAGTGACCGGTGCTTTTCTTAAGAACTGAGAAGTTGAGAAGAAACCCATCTTTCATTTAATCATTGATCTATTTTACCTGTCAAGCAACTGAATTTAGTCCCTGATCTCCAAAACATGAAACACACTTCAACCCTGATAATTCTATCTGTATCATCAGTACATAATAAAGGCATGGTTATATGACACAGAGCAATACAATCTGATTGTACACTTTAAATTTGTGTGGCCATTGCATTGGAGTTAATTATATTTCAAGAAGGATTTTAAAAACCCAAAACCTGCAGTATGAAAATATAGGATTTCTCACAGGATCTTTTGAAAGCTGTATTTTCACCTAATTAATGTATCAGTTACATGGTAGTATACTTTTGTCCATGCTTTCAAAACTACACAAAGAACTATACAAGCATTAGCAATTTGTGCCTTTAAACACACACATA
This sequence comes from Uropsilus gracilis, assembly GCA_004024945.1. NCBI lineage: Eukaryota > Metazoa > Chordata > Mammalia > Eulipotyphla > Talpidae > Uropsilus > Uropsilus gracilis. Next base: position 29,610 of record PVHY01010922.1, read on the forward strand.
CAATATCAAAGATCCACAAAGAATTCATACAACTCAACAAAAGCAAACAAATAAATAAGCCCTGTACAAAAAAAAAGGGGGGGCAGAAGAGGTTAAAAGATACTTTTTCAAAGAGGAAATACAAATGGTCAACAGGCATATGAAAAAATGCTTTACATCACTTATAATCAGGGGAATGCAAATCTAAACCACAATGAGACACCTCCTCACACTGGTTAGACTGGCCCATATCAAAAAAAACAGGCAGCAACATGTCATGATGAGGATGTGGAGAAATGCAAACTGGTCTAGCCACTAAGGAAAGCTGTGTGGAGGACCCTCAAACTACTAAAAATGCAACAACCATTCAATCCAACAATTCTACTTCTGGGAATCTACCCAAAGGATACAAAAACAGTAATTCAAAAGGAAACTTGTACACCTGTATTTATAGCAACACTATTTCCAGTAGCCAGTATATGGTCACAACTCAAATGCCCCCAAACAGGTGAATGGATGAGAAAATTGTGGTATATTTAAACAATGGAATATTACCCAGCAGTCAGAAATGATAAACTTTAGTCATTTGCAGCAACATAAATGGAGCTAGAAGGAATCATGCTAGCAGAAATAATCTAGAAATACCAGATGGTTTCAGTTATAAGTGTGCTATTGGGAAAACAAACAAAAGACATGAAAAGGTTAGAGCTAACAAATTTATAACAGAACTAAAATGTACAATAAAGGAGGAGGAAGAATGGAGAGGGAAGTTAGGGGAGGGAGGATCACAAAAGATCAGGGTGATTGTTCATGGGTCACATAGTGGTGGGAGAACTATGAATTATTCATATATATATGAATATATAGCTTAAGAAAAAGTATACGTAATCCATAAAAAACTTAAATAGCTCAAAATAAGAAAACACATAACATATTCTTCAATTCTAAAATATGCATTGCTTATTGAAATATAATATATGATGCATATTTTCTATATAATAAAATTAAGCCTAGAGTTATATCCTACAGATTATGATTTTTACTTCAACATTTATGAAAATTTATCACTTCTGGTAACAAATTTTGTCCAGTTGATTTATTGAAAATTTCTTTATTTCTTTATAATTGGTAGATGTTTCTACAGATTTAAAACTCTTCTTTGAAGGTTTTTTTTTTTCCTTTTTACAACTTTCAGTTCTTCATTCCATTGGATTCCAACCTCCATGATTTCTGATGAGAAGCCAGCTATTAATCATGTCACTGCTCCTGTGTACAATGCAGTTGTTTCTTCTCTTGTTTTTAAGATTTACTTTTCAAAATTTTGCTACTATATTGCAACTCTATGTGTGTGCTCATCTTACTTGCCATTAACTTCATTTTAGATTTTGTAACCTAATATTTTTTAAAAATTAGCAGTCTTGTGATATTTCAGCTGTTAAGTTAAATACCTCCATAATCTTTCATTCTGTTTTCTTCACTTGAACATTCAGTGCCCTGTGCACATCTATTTAAAGTTATTATCAAACTTTTTAAGTTTAATTTTCTGTTTTATGCTGATGTGAAGAAAAATAATTATTTTTTTATTGGTTTTGTTTTCCTCAACCTTGCTATAAATCTCTTTAATTTTGAAAACATCTGAACTTTCTTATATCTACATAAATAGTTATATTATAGGACACTATTATTTATGTACATCTTATCTTACCAAAGTGCACTGGATAGTGACATTATCCCAGGAATAATAGAAATACTGACAATAGGGATCCCTTACTTCTCAGCCACAAAGGGGAATTTTTTGAAGTTTCAGACATATATAGGATTTCCTCAGATCAAGTGTGTTTTATATTTTTCTCTACTTTGTTAAGATTTTTAAAATCTTAATGTTGAAACTGTTATTTTCTGAATTTATTTATTGTCATGTTAGTCTACTGGTTTTAGAATTTAGTTTATTGATTTCCTATGTTAGTTACATATTCCATTTTCAATAAAAACCCATATGATGTCCCCCTTCAGAGGCTGGTATACAACACTTCCATCACCCAACACTCCGAGTCCTCCATCAAGTCCAATATGGTTCTTTACCCAATTTGATCTCTCCTCTCTCCATTTTCCTTTCTCTCTGGTAGACTCTACACTACAATTCAGTGTCTAGGGTCTGTTATTACTTTTATTTTATATGACCCTTTCTTTTGTTCTCCATATTCCACATATAAGTGACATCATCCAATATGAATCTTTTTCCTTCTGACTTATTTTGCTAGGATAATCCTTTTCAGCTCCATCCACATTGTTACACATGCAAGAGTCCATCTTATAGTTGAGTAGAATTCCATCATGTATATATACTGCATTTTTTGATCCACTCCTGTTTTTGGATACTTAGAATATACATAACTTGGCTGTAAAAAACAGTGCTGTCATGAATGTAAGGAGTGCATATGTCTCATTAAATTAGGTTCCTGGTAAATATCAAGAACTGAAGTTACCTAGTCATATGGTAGTTTCTTTTTAGTATTTCAATATCTTAAAAAACTTCTGCATTGTTTCCACAGTGGCTAGACTTGTCTACATTTTCCTCATTGTTGTAAGAGGGCTCCTTTTCCTCTACACTGTCACTAGCACTTATTGTTTCTGGTCTATTTTATATAGGCCATTTTTACAGGTTTGAGGTGGTATTTCAGGGTAGTTTCAGTTTGCATTTCCCTGAAGATAAGTGATGATATACAATTTTTCATGTGTCTGTTTGAAATCTCTATCTTCTTTGAACAAGTGAATATTTAGTTCTTCTGCTCATTTTCTAGATGGGTTATTTGTTTTCTTTTTGTGTCATTTATACGATTCTTGTAAGCCTTCATCAATATTCCCTTGTCAGATGTACAGGGTGCAAATATTTTCTCTTAGTTCCAGTCTCTCCACTGTGCATTCTGCCACTCATTCCTACTCTATCAGAAATGACAGGCAAAAAATCAAACAGACAAGAAAAATTTAAAACTATTTTTTAGCAAAATTGAAGTATAGTGCATGAGTGGAGGAAGGAGGAAAATTGGGGGTGGGTGGGGAACAAAGCTGATGGCTCACAGGTGATAAGGTGGTGGGAGAACCCGGTGTAGATAACAATGTAAAATAAAGTAAATACTATAATAAATAACAAATAAAAAAATTTAAAAAAAACAGCTTAAACACAGAAATGAAATTCCACTGAGGGAGGAAGCAGTGGTGAAAACAAATCTGTATTTGAAAGAATGTGGTCTGAAGATGCTGTTTATAAAATGTGGCTTGCAGTGTGGGTGAAAATACTTGCATATCATCCATCCTTAATGATGCTAATATCCATGCTCTACAAAGATCTCACATAAGTTAATGATCAAAGAGAGAAGTGGGTGTAGTAAAAAGCTAGAGAAATTTAAGGTAGTTCTGGGTATTAAGGAATTTCTGGATATTGAGGTATTTGATTCCTACCAGAGCTTCCAAAAGGTAGTTAAAGCCAAGATCTTGACTGACTCAGAAGGATGCATTAAGGAGTCAAATTTGGATAATGTTTTTTGGAAAATGGAGGAATTTTACTGCAACTTCAAGTTGAGGTTAAATCATTCTCATTTTGTGAGAGAAGCAAGCTACTCTGCAACATATATTTTCCAGGATACATTGAGAAAGGAATCAATGTAAATGGATCTGAGGGATAACCAAAGAAAACCAGGAGTATGTGTAGGAAACCATAACAGAAATGAATATCCATGTTTCCCTTAACAAGCATCATTCACAAGGATGGAATTAGGAAACCACACAAGTGTGACGACTTTATGTTCTTGGGGCTAACGAAGGATCCTACACTTTATGTCATCTTTTTTGTGATATTTTTAGCAATCTATGCTGTTACCTTGGTAGGAAACATCAGCATAATCACATTAATAAGAACCTGTTCTCAGGTCCACACACCCACGCACCTCTTCCTCAGCCATTTGGTTTTAGAAGCTCTATCATACCCATAATGCTTATAGGGCTCCTTAGATATGGAGTAGTTCATCCTGTTACTGGCTGTGACGCCCAGTTCTGTTTTGGGGTCTTGTTTGGTACAACTGAGTGCTTTCTGCTGGCTGCCATGGCCGACGATCGCTATGTGGCCATATGTTCTCCCCTGCTCTACTCCATCCAGATGTCCCCCAGAGTCTGTAACTTCTTAGTGGCAGTTTCCTACCTTGGTGGGTATGTGAATTCTTTGACATTTGGTAGTTTTTTAGTAAAAGTGTCTTTCTGTGGTCCGAATGAAATAGACCACTTTTTCTGTGATTTTCTCTCCTTTATTGAAATTTTTCCTGTTCTTATGTCTCCACTATTCAAATCATCCCTTCCATCTCTTCTGGATCCATCATTGTGATTACAGTGTTTGTCATCTCTATCTCTTATATCTGCATCCTCACCACCATCCTGAAGATGCGCTCCACAGAAGAACAACACAAGGTCTTCTCCCCCTGCACCTCCCACCTGACAGTGGTCACTCTCTGCTACGGAACCACTACTTTCATATATGTTTTGCCCAAATCTCTCTACACAACTGATCAGAAAAAAAAATCATATCTATTTTCTACACCGTTGTGATTCCCATGCTGAATCCTCTCATTTACAGTTTGAGAAACAAAGATGTCAAGGAGGCTCTGAGAAAGTCAACTACATGAATACATTCTTAAGAACCACTCCTAGCATTGCAGATGACCTATGTATCATTACCAGAATTAGAACCTTCCAAATGCTGCTTCCCTGATTGTTTATATTAAAATCATAATTCTATTAACTTGCCCTTTTAGGCATTTTCACTATTATGCTAAACACTTAAAATTATTTTCTAAGTAGCAATTTGCAATTATTATATAACAATTCCTACTTTGAGCACATTGCATATAATAATGGGCTTAATCCTCCTTGAAGCAGTTAATATATAAATCTTAAAAATAATTCATCTGTGCATAAAAATAAGAAGCTGCCCCCAAATCAATCATGCATCTATAAAGGTGGGGAGGCAGTGTTAGAGTCTAGATATTCTGCATCCAAAATTAGTTCACTATTTAATAATCACAATAATAGAATGATACTGTTATTAAAAACTACCTCAATTTACACCTCAGAATACCAGGTTCTGGGTAGACTCAATAGTTTGTCTGGAGTGATGTGCTCTCAAATATTTTGATTTTAAAGAATTCAAGTTCTCTGATTTCAGTTATTTTGTCTACTCTGTAATATCATAGTCTAAAGACTTCAGGGCTGCTGCTGACCTAGAGTATCTGAGCTGGATAATCAAGCATTTATGCCAATATTATGAATAAGCTTTCAGCCCAGAGTTGAAGAATCCAGACTGATCCCCATATTCTAGAAATTCAGATCTGGACATCATAATCCCATGATTTCATTAAAATTTGATCCACATTTAAGCACATGTGAAAAATAAACCATTCCTTTTGGTATAATGGATTACTATCTATTTCTTGTAGTCTTAATTTGTGGGAAGGTTTTTTTCTAATCATTGTCATTAATTTTCTTTAGCAATCATAGTTCCATAGTGTGGATTTATAAAAAAAATCAGGACCCATTATTCTAGATATATTGTCAAAGATTAAATTGTCCCATTTCAGACAGCTCAAATGAGGGGTAAAGAAAAAGTATAACCTGCTCCAATGTATCCTCTTTAGGTAAACCAGATCCACTCCAAGAACCTTCCTAGCAGTCCTCAGGTCTAGAAAGGTTATACCTTAAGATTTTATAAACAAATCCAGGCCATATTGATCTGTCATTATTTTATTTTCCTTTTGTCCCTTATATAAGTGAGATTATCTTAAAGACTCATTTATTTTGTCCCCCTGCTCTTCCTCAATCACTATCAAGATGCACGCTACCACTATCAACATTATTCAAATAATCTGCAGGAAATCTTATTCTTTGCAGCACTAAGAAATAAAAGGTAATGGTCTCCGAGATTTCTTCCTCCTTTTTAAAGCAGCCTGATCATAGCAATTTTCCTCTTTCAATCTGTAGGTTTAGTAATGGACTCTGTGACTGTGTATATGGAATGAACTTCCAGACTTTCCTATATTTGTCAGTAACCCATTTATTGTCTTCAATAATATTTTGATAAGCCTTATAGAAAGGAAGTAACTCTTTCGCATAACCTATGACCACTTCCCACACTGTCAGGTCGAGGCTCCCAATAGCCACTACTAGTCCCTCAGACAAAGCCTCTGTGGCTGAGCTGGATGGGATGATGTCAGTGTCATGAGCAGCATAGCAGAGATCTGCAGGTGTCAATAATGGGCAGACCATGTTTGATGTGATCTTGAATTTTTCAAAAATTTTGTTATTTGAAGTAAGAAGTGGGTGGGGGCAAAGAGAACTATAAATATAAAAAATATAATACATATCACTGTTAAAAATTATGATTCAAATTTTCTTTTACAAATGTACAAAAAATTACCACAAATCTAAAATGAAGCAGTATCAGATACATTCTTAGTACTGGACTTTGCTATTTAAATGCGCAATACGCCAAATGGTCACCTTCCTTTCTCTTCCACTCCACTAATCACCTGAGTTTTTCCATAGCTCTCAAATACGACATGTCACTCATGCTTGCCCTCTAGGGTCAGGGACTCTGACTCTCAGATCTCCTTCTTCTCAATGCATGGGGCAATTTGATGATCAGTAACACTATGAATCTATTAAATCTGAGTGCAGCATGGTTCCCTCCTGATTGCCTCTCCATACTACCAAGAACACAAGTTTGTTAATGTCTGTGGCTCCTGCAGAACACCCAACCATTCCTGGGGATCATGGGCAGCCTGGGTTTGGTGCTCAGAATAATCATTCTGCTGGGTATCTCTTGTTGAGGCCACAGTTTCCACAGGGGACAAGGGTTAAAGTTTTATTTTCAAATCTCATTGACAAACAAACTGTAAATTTTGAACAAAGTCTGTAAGTACTACATTCTCCATTCAGAGCACCAGAATTGTTGATGCTGAGTTCCAAAGAGAGTTTTATAAAGAGGGATACTCTTTTAGTTAATGGGGGGTATGGAAAGAGTGGTCCATCATATGACCCATCAAATGTTGCTCATGACCAAGGGACAGAGGTTACATGCATGCTTCCAGGATGAGTGTGGATGTGTGTGTGTGTGTGTGTGTGTGTGTTGGGTTGACTCAAATAGAAAATGATAATAGAAAATATGTTGGGATGACTGTAATAGAAAAGACAGAGTCCCTTGGGCTGTCATTTCTGTTCCTATGAGAAAAAGTTTCTTGGGTTTGTTATGTAACAATATTTTGTGGAGCCAAGACTTTTTTAGACCTGCCTTCCCAAAGGGAATTCTACCTTCCACAGTGTCCCTTGTAGTATCTTCTCTCTTGTTTAGTGAAGATGAAAGAGATTTCTTGAATTCTTGGAAACATTCAAATTTCGGAAAAATTAGATCATATTAATTTGTGGTCAGCAGGATAATATCAGGCACTTTCTAAAAAAATATTTGAGTAAAATACAAAAGCTGTATAGATTTGAAGCATGGAAATTATTACTTTTCACTTGAGAATTTTATAGGAGTGGATAAAAATTCAATGATATTTTAATGACTTTTTTTCCTGGAATTTAGTATATGCAGACAAGAAGGAGGAGTGGTGGCTCCTCTGTATTTCCATACTTTGTACAATACTACAAAGCTAACATAATTAAAAAACATTGTGCTGAAACAAAATCTGTCACATAGATCTATGAAATGTAATTGAGGGTCCAGAAATATACCCACACATAAATGAACAGTAATTTATGAGAAAGGAGTCAGTCAAGAATGTATGTTGGAACTGGAAAGTCTCTTCAATATATGCTGTTGGGAAACTTGCTAGTCACAAGAAAGAATAAAACCAGATCTCTATCTCATTTCAACTCTAAGTGAATAAAAAGCTTGAGTAAAGAGTCAAAAAAGAACTAGTAATCAAAAAATGCATGCCTTTTGTAGCAACATGGATGGGACTGGAAGGGAATATGCTAAGTGATATAAGCCAAGCGGAAAAATAAATACCAGATCCTGTTAGTAATATAAGAAATAAAGGGTTAGAAGATGACAAACTTTGAGACCAACTCTTGAAAGCTGGCCATAGAACTGAGGATTCAAAGGAGAGAAGGGATGGCTGAGAACAGCGTGTGGAGTGATCACAGGGGAATATAGTGGAGGACTATAGGTGCATTGGTGTTGTTTATGCTGGATGAGTACACATGACTTGAGAGATCCTATTGCTAAAAATACTAAAAAAATGATGTAAACCAATAGTGCTTCAGTAAAACCTTTTTAATTAAAACATTAAAATTTAGAAAAATTATGACAATTGATAGATATTAAAAATCTCATATATAGTAAGAAACATAAAATTAAAAAGTCACAAACACTAATATTAATTAAACATCCAGTACATTTTTTGGTTAGATTTTCTATGATTATGTCTCCACTGGCAATTCTGTAGTATTTTTCAACAAGGAGAACAGAAAACTGAAAAAAAAATACATGTCTATTTGAAAAGGACTAATGACAATTATTCCATCAATCCTAAAAAATTGAGACTAAATAATTTTTCATTCATCACCTATTTTTCAACTGATCAACTAAACTGAGTCTCTTCACACACACACACAAAAAAAAAGCAAAACCAAAATAACTTTACCTTAGATGAACTTTATCAAAGAGCAGCATCAGCATTACTTTGAAAACATATAGAAGTTGCTCCAGAATATGGAAAAAGAATAACTAACTTTGTATATGCTATCCCTGTCGGGCAATGGAACATAAACAGAAGGAGTAAATGCTGGAAAACAATTATTTTGAAAGGTTCCTGATAAAATTTGGTCTAGAGATTTGCAAAAAGAACTTTTAGGATGGAAAGCTATTTGGAGAAGTGATGATACAAGAATCAATGTCACCAGGGATCTAATTCCTTCTGTCTACACAAAACTCTACCTGCATCTGAGTAGGCAAAGTCCATAGAGTAAAGTAAGTAAGCAGAAACAAAGAAAAGTTCACTGTTATTAAATAAATACATAGTCTCTGGACAGATGTTACTAATAATGCCATTAATAATTCATCATTATTATATTACTAATTTATAATGAAATAAGGACAAAAGTTGAGGCTAATAATTTATTCATTTTAAAGCAATCTGTTATTTTACATTCTTTGACTAAAGTGTCCTGGATTTATATTTTTGTAGTTTCTTTTCTACATTTAATTATTTAGTAGCTCTAATTTTATTATCTTTCTAAAGTTTTTTATTCATGATGGGTTGGGATAAATGAATCTTCATTTATGCATTGGACAGAAGTATGTGGGTTCCCTGGGGATCCATTACATGCAATTGGTGTCTGCAGTTATTGAAGTCTTGTGGGAATGAGTTCTTAAACCTGTGATATCTGATTCACCTCCAGTTCATTAATGTCATATATAGATTAAGTAGGACATCAGTTGAGTTCCAAATAGTTAGAAAATATTGGCTTTTCAACTGATTCTTTTGGAGAAAAATCACCATATATTTTAAGTGAGAAGTATAAATATAAAAATTTTTTACCCATTATATATTAATTACTATGCTTTATTTTATTGTTTAATAATTTATTTATATATAAATTTCACATCTCTGTGATCTCTGGGGTTCACCCCCCTCCCTGACCGTTCCCACCCTGTCCCACCCCCTGCTAAGTTGTGTACTTCAATTTGGTTGTTGGTTTGTTTTGACTTTTCTTCATGGATTTTTGTTTATCTTTCCCATGTCCCATATATTTGGTTTCTGTTTTTTTCTTTTTGACTTGTTTCTGCTAATATGAATTCTTCTAAGTTCATCCATGTTATCATAAAATTGTCTAATTTGGTCATTTTTAATTGATGAGTAATATTCCGTTGCGTACATATACCACATCTTTTTCATCCGTTCATCTGTTTTGGGACATTTCAGTTGCTTCCATGTCCTTGCAAATATAAATAGTGCTGCAATAAACATCCAAGCACAGGTGTCCCTTTGTATCCACATTGAAGTCACCTTTGGGTAAATTCCCAGGAGAGCAATTGCTGGGTCAAATGGTAGTTCCATTTTCATTAGTTTGAGGGCCTTCCATACAGCTTTCCATAGTGGTTGGATGAGTTTACATTCCCACCAGCAGTGTAAGAGTGTCCCCTTCTCTCCACATCCTCGCCAGCACTTGTTGTTGCCCGTTTTATGGATATGGGCCATTCTTACCGATGTGGCTTTGATTTGCATTTCTCTTATTGCTAGTGACCTTGAGCAATTTTTCATGTGCCTGTTGGCCATTTGTATTTCCTCTTTGGAGAAGTTTCTTTTTAGTTCTCCCCATTTTTTGATTGGGCTTCTTGTTTTGCTTTTGTTTAATTGTGTGAGTTCCTTGTGGATCTTTGTTATTAAACCCCTATCATTCTTGTGGAAGGCAAAATTTTTTTCCCATTCAGTTGGGCTTCTTTCAGTTTTTTCTGTCATCTCTTTTGCTGTACAGAAGCTTTTTAGTTGATGTAGTCCCATCTGTTAATGTTCTCCTTCAATTTTTTGCCATCAGCAGATTTTTCCAGAAAGGAATTTCTGAATTGTACCTCCTTGAGGGTTTTCCCAAGTTTTTTTTTTAAATGACTATGTTTTAAATTATTTTATTTTCAATCTTTGTTGAAATTTTCACTTAAATTTTTATTCCACTGAATGTTTGAAATAATATTATACCTTATCTTTTTACTTTATAATTATTGTAAGTTTTTCCATTTGTTAGTTATTCATTTTTACCTCTAAGTTTTCACTTCTCTCATTCCATTGCACTGAGACAGGACTTTTTGATGCAGGTCTTTGAAAGACTCTAAGCAGGTATTCTAGTGAAGCTTTGAGCTGGATTTCAGAAAATACAGCCATAACCCTTCTGAGCCCTGGTGACGATATACATCAGGCTAGGTCATTGTCTAGTGAGTACTATTGATACCATTTTGATAGGATTTCTAGTTTTAATGGATTTTGTTCTATATATATCTAGACTATGGAACTATAGTTAGAATTAAAACATTAAATGCAGTGCTTAGAATTCAAAGATGTCCTTTCTAATTCTTGCCCAGAAATGATGCAGGATACTACATGTGGCAAATTAATAATTTTTTGTTTCTGTTTAAATATGGGTAGACTTCCAATCAAATCATGTCATTGTGATTTCCAGGCCGGAGTTCCAAAATTACAGGTTCATGTCAGTGTTTCCATGGTAATCCTTTTTTTAGAATCACCACAACCTAGACCTATGTTGAATATTATTTGTTCACAACATTGATAGAAAATAAAATCTTAAGCTTTGTCACCTTACTCAAATCCTCTAGATCAATAAACTTGTGGATTTACTTTTTTAAATAATATTTTTATTTTTGGATTTTGTATAATATATGATTGTATAATTGTTGATCCCCACAGGATTACCCCACCCCACCACACTCCCTCTGGTCTCTTTGCCTCCTTTCTTTTTGGTGTTTGTCCATGTCTAGCCCTTTAGTCTTTTTTTGTCAATATCTTCATTGGCCATTCTGAGAGCCTTTGGCTTATATCCATGTTTCTTGTTTCTTGGTGGCTGTCCTTTCTAATGTTTTCTGACTTATTTTTCTGCTTCATCCCATTATGTTTCAGGTTTTTAGTTTTGGGAACCCGATTCCCAGTCCTGTGTTTTGGTAGTGCTGCTCATCCATGGGGACAGTTTTTGGCTCATGGTCGGTCTCCAAGTCTTCTTTTTAGGAGCTTTGCTGTTAGGCCACTGCCCTTCTTTTTGTTTTTGAGACTAGGTCTTGCTATTTTTGCCCATGGAACTGCAGGCTCATGCTGCCTGGGGTACTATGAATTTAAGCAATCCCCAGCCTCTGCTTCCCACGTAGCTGGGATTATAGGTGCCACCACGTCCAGCTATATACATATATATATATATATATATATATATATATATATATATTTTTTTTTTTTTTTTGGAACTGGGTCTCACTACTGCCCCAGGCGGGACTCAGTCTGTGATCCCCAGCCTCAGCTGAAGCTTACAGGCACGAGCCACCATGCCCGGCTGCCACTGCCACTGCCATCCTTTGGCAACAGGGAATGTGCTGTTCTTTATTGACTGCATCTCTGTGCCAGGTTTATGGTGGTAGCTGCCCAGTGATTGGTATGCAAAACTCTTTCTCATGTTTGTTCTTACAGTTCATTGCTCTGTGAACTTGCCTTGCTCTTTTTGAGTCCTGCCTTAGAGGCATTTGTTTTTAAAGTCTTTCTTGGTGTTCCTTGCCTCTTCTGTTTCTTTGGTTGAAGTTTTGTCTGGATGTACTTATTGCCGGTGTGGGCAGCTCGGAGTGGAGGCTAACCGAGAGGGGTCTGTGGTGAATCACCCCCTCACCCCCAACGCTCCCCCACTCCTGCACACTGCACCCTGCTTCTCAGAGCAGGCCTCAGGTGTGTGGTGCCTGCACACTGGCTGCCCCAACTTGAGGATTTACATTCACATAAATCTGGGAAAAAAACAATCCAACTATCCAGAGATATATGGATCTCTGACTAGTTTTCAGATATCTATATATTCATATATCTCTTGATAGTTTTCCAGTATCCCTAAGATTCTGTATTCTAATCTGTAAATCAAAGGAGATTTACACCACCTGCATTATGGAAATGCTGTAATGAATAAATGGAGAAGCATGGTGATTTTGTGTCCGGAATTGAAGATTCAGATGCTGGTGGCAAAACTTCCTATGTGCATGTTTCTGTGCTCTAGATGATTGATCTATAATATAAAGATATAGTATGACTTCATAAATATATATATAGAATATTAAAGCAACATTTCTTACACAAAACAGTTGTAAGATCTAAACTAGTTAGTATTTGAAATGTATTTAGAAACAATTCCTTAGAATAATATAACTTTCTATGTAATAATAATAAAATTATATTCTAGATACTGTTCTAAGTAATGAGTACTTAGAATAGTAAGTGCAAATCATTGCTTGGTACACATAATGTTTGGCATCTATAGGTGTTTAAAATAGTTATAAACATTATCATCATTATATTTAATCTAGGTATCTATTATTGATTAAATTTTTCTTAAATATAAGAGTTGGTACTATTATGATATTAATATAAGCAATCAGTAAAGTAGTATTTTTTAGGTCTAAGTGTGATAATGATACATTGATCTACCTACTTTATTGCTAGGAATGAATCTTAAGAATATATTTTGACAGCTGACTTTCTCAGAGCCTCCTTGACATCTTTATTCCTCAGACTATAGATGAGGGGATTCAACATGGGGATTAGCATTGTGTAGAATACAGATGTGACTTTGTTCTGGTAGGTTGAGTAGGTAGATTTGGGCAAGACATATATGAAGGTAATGGTTCCATAGTAGAGAGTGACTGCTGTCAGGTGAGATGTGCAGGTGGAGAAGGCTTTGTGTCGTCCTTCTGTGGAGCGCATCTTCAGGATGGTGGTGAGGATACAGATGTAAGAGAACGATATTACAAACACTGTAACCACAATGATGGATCCAGCAGAGATGGAAGAGATAATTTGAATAATGGAGACATCAGAACAGGAAAGTTTCACTAAAGGGGAGAAATCACAGAAAAAGTGGTCTACCTCATTGGGGCCACAGAAAGACAGGCTTGCTAGGCAACCAGTGAATGTCCCACCATTCACACACCCACCAAAGTAGGAAGCTCCCACTAAGAGGATACAGACTTTGGGGGACATCTTGGTGGGGTAGAGCAAGGGAGAACAGATGGCCATGTAACGGTCATAGGCCATAGCAGCCAGCAGAAAGCACTCAGTTGAACCAAACATGACTGCTATACCTAACTGAGCTTCACAACCAGTGACAGGGAGGGTCATTGGGTATCTAAGGAGTCCTATTAGCATTACAGGTGTGATTGAAGAGGAAATCCCAAGATCTACAAAAGCCAAATGACTGAGAAAGTGGTACATGGGTGTGTGGAGCTGAGAACAGGTTCTTATTAATGTGATTATGCTGATGTTGCCTACCAAGGTAACAGTATAGATTGCTAGAAATATCACAAAGAAGAGGACACAAAGCATGGGATCCTTTGTTAACCCCAAAAGGATGAACTGTGCCACGTGGGTGTGGTTTCCAACCTCCATCCCTGTGAATGATGCCTGTTGAGGAAAACGTGAATATTCATTTATTCCATGCTCAGGAAACACTGCAGGTTTTCTTTGGTTGTTTACCAGACTCATTTTCTTCCTTTACCTACTCTCTAAATTGTGCTCTACATATTTATGTGCTTTATGTATTTTTGTTTGTTTATCTCTTCTTGACTGATTTCACCCTCACTTTTTTTGATAATACTTTCTTATAATACTTTTTCTTTATCCCTCAGTTCTGACATCTAGAGAGATCTTTTACAAGTCCTTACATATGGTTTTCACAATTGATTAAGAGTCTCCAGTTGAAAGAATATATTTGTTTCCCAACCTTGTGTTTTGTTCCCATATAGATCACAAAGCGATTACTTGCCAAAGTAAAAGCTGTATTGCGTCAAATGGGTTCCTTTGAAATTTTTCAGTTCCTTATCACTGCTACACCACAAAATCTCACCTATTTAACACCATACACTGTATACCTTCTCATATATCCTATGCTACGTACATATGACTCTTTGCTTGTCTCTCAGGATATTTTCATTAACAATTGTTCTTACCCAACCTTCCTGAACTATTTAGAGTCACCTCAATTCTCTCTCTAGTGTTTTCTTTTCTCTGTGACCTGCTTGACTATCTCCAACTTCCCGCCATCATTTCTCCAGATTTATTTCCAGGCTTTCTCCTGTGAATATATCTCATTGTAGCTTTTAACATATTGTAGACAAATTTTAATACCAGAGTTTTCATTTTACTTGTCAATATAGTATCCTATCACATTGTAATTCCTCAGAAAATAATTTTTGACCCTGCATATAATTTATTCAGTGTTTAGATCTTCATCCAGTCAACTTGCACTCATTTTGGACATTTCACTGTTTATAACTTTTTCTATTATAGCAGTAACTTTGCATATTGTAAGAATATTTGGAGAATATGCAATGAACAATGGAATATTTTTAGAATAATCCCATTCTTAGATATTTGATGAATTAGGAGTGAGAATACTACTAAAATATATTATTCAAAAATTATAAAATCAAAACCAAATTTACTTATTATTGTGATCTAAGAACTTTACTTATACACATAATTCCTTTTATTACCTTACTTAAATTCTGCAGGTTTACAAATCTTTTTGGAGTCAATTTAATTTTTTTAACCTATAATTGATATCTAAGGAAAGATTCACAATTCCTTCACTTGACCAGAACCTGATAATTGATTTTGATATTTTAGTTTGGGGGCATATATAAATAGAATATGTTGTCATATTAATATTTTTCATTTTGTATTATAAATTCTCACTTAACATTGTCAGTAAGTTTCCAAATTTCCTGAGATATCTTTATAATGGTAATTTAATGGCATATTTAAAATGGGTGAAACTCCTTAGCATGAAATTCATGAGTTTCATAATCATTCTCAGTTTTCAATCACATCTGTCTATATGCTTCTTTACAGATTTTATATTTTAAAGAATCATGTAAGTGGAGGAAGGGAGAGAAGAAATCATGCTAACTTGATACTGAAATTTCCTGTTATATGCTATTGATTCTAATTTAATGGAAAGACAATTTCTGCCAGCAATGTAGTTGCAGTTCTTAAGATTTTCAGCACCTACTCTAAATGATAAATATCAGCATAGAATACCTTAAAATATTTAAATGTTTAAAATAGAAACAATTCTTAGAAGTATAGCATGCCCACTGATCATTCTCTTCCCTTCTTCACTGACTGACTAAGGTTATCTCCAGAACTCTTCATTTTGGCATTCCATTCAAGCTTGCCCACCTGGATCAGGGACTCTGTTTTTCAAAGATTCTTTCCTTCAATGCATGGGTCACTCTTAATGAAGAATAGAGGACTCAGGATTATGATTATGATCCAATATAAATTTCAGGTGGTTCCTTCTTGATTTCCTTTTCATAGGTTCAGTACCAAAACTCACCAGTATCTTGGGTACCTATAGACCATCATCCTTCCCTGGGGATATAAGCAGCCTGATATGGGTGCCCAGAATGACCATTCTGCAGAGCATCTCTTGTTGAAACTTCAGTTCTCACAGGGATCAAAGGTTACTATTGATGGAGAGAATTTCAATTTCTCATTGAATAAAAATGCAAGTTTTTTAAACAAAATCCATAAACTTTGCACTCACCATTCAGAGTCAGAACTGTTGATACTGAATTCCAAAGAGAACTTTATAGAGCAGATCTTCTCTGTTAGTTTTGGAGCTGGTTGTGCACTGCACACTTGGCATTATGAACCACTGAATGCCCTGAATGTCAGTGAACAGTTACATGCTGTGAGTCTGAGAGTGGGTGTCTTTGTGTCTGGTGGGATGCAAAGTCTGACTTTTATACAATATAACATGTCCCCTAGGTCTGTCATGTTTAATCCTTTTAAGAGAGGGTTTTTGGTTTTGTGTGCAAAATGACTTATTGAGCCAGATAAGTCATTAAGACCATGTTTTCTCCCCAAAGGATCATCTATATGTGATGATGGTCTTTGCAACTTCTTTTCCCTTGATTAATGAAGATGAAGTTTTCAGTTTCTCAGAAATATATACCACTGAGAATAATTTGTCATATTAGTAGAGAGAGGCAACTAGGATGGATGTCAAGACAGTTTTTAATTAAAATGACCTGTGAGTTCAATGAAAAGAAAAATAGCAAGTGAAATGTATTTTTTAAATTAAATCATTTTGTTGTTTACATATATATGTATATATATATTACATGTGTCTGCGTATGTGTATATATATTACATCATTGCATTCCCCAGGGTTTTCCCTTACCCTATTGCCCATGAACCTTCATCTTGATCTTCTTGTCCTCCCCCCTTCCTTGATTTCTCCCTCACCCCAAACCACCCTCACTGCCTACACCAGCTCCACTGTGCACCTATTTTGACTTTTTCTGACCTTTGTTTATTATTCCTATGTCCCATCTATAGATGAAGTAAGATAGTTTCTGTCTTTTCCTTTTTGACTTAGTTCTATTAATATGATTCCCTTTGTTTTATCTGTGTTATTCCAAATGCCTCATATTTGTTGATTTTTATTGCAAAATAATATTCCATTGTGTAAATACACCACATCTTCTTCAACTATTCATTACGTTTGGGGCATTTGGTTTGTTTGCATATCTTGATAATTGTAAATAATGCTGTGATAAACATACGAGTACAGGTGTCCTTTTGAGTTAGTGTGTTTTGTGTCCTTTGGGTATATTCCCAGTAGAGGGGTCACTGAATCAAATGGTAGTTCCATTTTCAGTAGTTTGAGGGTCCGCCACACAGCTTTCCATAGTGACTAGACCAGTTTGCACTCTCACCAGCAATGTAAGAGTGTTCCTTTCTGTCTGCATCCATGCCAGCACTAGCTGTTGACCTTTTTTTTTTTTTTAATATGGGGCATTCTTACTGGTGTAATATGGTATTTATTTGTGGTTTTGATTTACATTTCCCTGATTATTGGTGATGTGGAGCATTTTTTCACATGCCTGTTGATCATTTGTATTTCCTCTTTGAAGAAGAGTCTTTTTAGCTCTTCTTCCCATTTTTTTGATTGGGAAATTTGTCTTGTTTTTGTTAAGTAGTGTGAGTTCTCTGTGGATCTTTGTTATCAGACCCTTATCACTTGCATGGAGGACAAAAATTTTCTCCCATTTGATTGGGTTTCTTTTTGTTTTCATTATTATATATTTTGCTGTACAGAAACTTTATGATTAGATGTAGTCACAGCTGTTTATGCTTTCCTTCATTTTCTTACCATCTCTAGATGAGTCTTTAAGGGGTTTCTGAAGTGTAAGTCTTGGAGTGTTTTTTATTTTCGCTGATAGTGAAAATGCCTGGAAGAGCAAGTTAGTAGAATTATGATTTTAATATAAAAATCAGAGAAGCAGCATTTGGAAGGTTCTAATTCTGATAATGATACATAGGTCATCTGCAATGCTAGGAGTGGTTCTTAAGAATGTATTCATGATATTCATGTGGTTGACTTTCTCAGAGCCTCCTTGACATCTTTGTTCCTCAGACTGTAAATGAGAGGATTCAGCATGGGAATCACAATGGTGTAGAAAATAGATATGATTTTTTTTTCTGATCATTTGTGTAGAGAGATTTGGGCAAAACATATATGAAAGTAATGGCTCTGTAGCAGAGAGTGACCACTGTCAGGTGGGAGATGCAGGGGGAGAAGGCCTTGTGTTGTTCTTCTGTGGAGCGCATCTTCAGAATGGTGGTGAGGATGCAGATATAAGAAATAGAGATGACAAACACTGTAATCACAATGATGGATCCAGAAGAGATGGAAGGGATGATTTGAATAGTGGAGACATAAGAACAGGAAAAATTTCAATAAAGGAGAGAAATCACAGAAAAAGTGGTCTATTTCATCGGACCACAGAAAGACACTTTTACTAAAAAACTACCAAATGTCAAAGAATTCACATACCCACCAAGGTAGGAAACTGCCACTAAGAAGTTACAGACTCTGGGGGACATCTGGATGGAGTAGAGCAGGGGAGAACATATGGCCACATAGCGATCGTCGGTCATGGCAGCCAGCAGAAAGCACTCAGCTGTACCAAACAAGACCCCAAAACAGAACTGGGCTTCACAGTCAGTAACAGGAAGGACCACTCCATATCTAAGGAGCCCTATAAGCATTATGAGTGTGATAGATCTACAAAAGCCAAATGGCTGAGGAAGAGGTGCGTGGGTGTGTGGAGCTGAGAACAGGTTCTTATTAATGTGATTATGCTGATGTTTCCTACCAAGGTAACAGCATAGATTGCTAAAAATATCACAAAAAAGATGACATAAAGTGTAGGATACTTTGTTAGCCCCAAGAGCATAAAGTCTGTCACACTTTGGTGGATTACAACCTCCATCCTTGTGAATGATGCCTGTTGAGGGAAATGTGAATATTCATTTATTTTATGCTTTTCAACAAAGCTTCTGGTTTTCTTTGGTTATCCCGCAGATCCGTTCACATTGATTCCTTTTCAATGTATCCTGGAAAATATATGTTGTACAGGAGTTTGCTTGACTCACAAAATGAGAATGATTCAACCTCAATTTGGGACTGCAGTCATATTACTCCATTATTTTCAATATTTTCTTTAATACATTCTTCATCCTTGACTCCTTAATACACCCTTCTGAGACAAGATCTTGGCTTTAACTATCTATTGTGAAGCTCTGGTAAGAATCAAATACCTCAGTATCCAAAAATTCCTCAATACGTAGAAACACTTCAAATTTCATAAGCTTTTTATCATACTCACTCTTTGATCACTGGCCTATGTGAGATCTTTGTAGAGCATGGATATTAACATCTTGTGGGTTGAATGATGTGCAAGTATTTTCACCCACACTGCAAGCCACATTTTATAAACAGCACCCTCAGATCACATTCTTTCGAACACAGATTTGTTTTCACAACTTTCTCTGGAATCATCAGCCAACCAAAAAATATATATATCCTTTTGCTCTCATTTGGATTCACTGCTGCTTCCTCATTCAGTGGGACTTCCTTTTCTATGTTCAAGCTTTTTAAAGACTCATTTCATTTGCCCCCCTGCAACCCTCCCACCCGCTCTTCCTCAATCACCATCAAGATACATGCTACAGCTGTCAACATTATTTGAAAGATCTGCAGGGAATCTTCTTATCTGCAGCACTAAAATCTCAAAGATCACAGTCTCTGAGATTTCATTATATTTTTGAAGTAACCTGATCATAGTAGATCTTCCTTTCCCAATCTGTAGGTTGATAACAAGACACTGTGACTGTGTATGAGGTGGAGATTGGAACTTTTCTATGATTTGGCATGAAACCCATTTATTTTCTTTAATAATGGTTTTGATAAGCCATAGGGATAAACAGACAGCTTTTT
Organism: Uropsilus gracilis; assembly: GCA_004024945.1. Classification (NCBI taxonomy): domain Eukaryota; kingdom Metazoa; phylum Chordata; class Mammalia; order Eulipotyphla; family Talpidae; genus Uropsilus; species Uropsilus gracilis. Next base: position 49,677 of record PVHY01010922.1, read on the forward strand.
GACATAACCTATCACCACTTTGAACTCCTGGTCAAAGTTCCCCATAGCCACTGACTAGCACCCCAGGCGGAGGGAGCTTCTGTGGATGCACTGGTTGGGATGATGTTGATGCCATGAGCGCCACAGCAGAAAGTCTTGTGTCAGTAAAGGGTGGGCCTGTGGGATGTAATCTTGCATTTTCAAGTTTCTTTTTTTTAATAATTTTTTAATTTTATTGATTTGTCACAATTGTGAATTAATTGATCCCTCCTCCTCCCTCCATATCCCCCC
>PVHY01010923.1:0-49968 GCA_004024945.1 Uropsilus gracilis
CTCTCTTCCCCTCTCCCTCCCTCCCTCTCTCTCTCTCTGGGATCTCTCATCCCCCCTCCTTTTCCTTCTACCCTATTTCTCCCCTCTCCCACCCAAACAAACCCAGGATTCAACAAATAATGTTCCTTTTACATCATGTGATTCAAGGAAAATAAGGCTTGCAATTTTTCTCTCAATTGTCCTCTTTGGTTTTGATTTTTCAGTTACTATAAAAGAATTCTGCAGCAATGTTGACACACAAGGCAGAAATGCTTTGAAAATCCTTTTCTGTTTCCTGTTAGTAGCAAGGTAACTTTTGCTCTATGATGTTGTTGTGATGGTTGAGGTTTTTTTATTTATTTTTTTTTCTAGTCTGTCTTATGACAACTTTCAAGGAGCACTTCAGAGTTCATATTTTCAAGGATCATCCACATCAGTGTATCTTATCAAATTTTATAAACGTCTCAGTACATTTTCTGTACAAAAGGCATTAGATCCTTTTCTAGGCAAATACAGATGTTAATACAACTGATTTCGCATAACAGATTGCTCCAGAGTTTCTGAGAGTTGCTATGCAACAATAGAAAATTATATCGAGCTCTACAAAATTTTAAAATATCAAAAAATAAGGCGAGTGGTTTTGTGTAGTGAGGGACCCCTCAAACTGCCACAGACCATGTTAATCAATAAGTCAAACGTCTGTTACCAACCTTCGAATACTTTAGAAGGTCAGTTTATCCTTATAGTAATCAATAAATATATTTTGGTGAGATTTTAGTCTCCCTGTTTTATTTATTTATTTTTTTCAATAATATACCTGTCCCTTCTGTGAACCCCAAATGCTGTTTAAAAACAAAACAGTGGTTAATGTTAAGGTCAACTTCGTTAGCACTAATTATTAAAAGAATAAAAATGGAAGGGTCTTAGGAAGTCCTCTCAACCTCTGGGTCTCTTGATACCCCCAAACCACACTCACCCCCTTTATATTATGTTTATTTTTTGAATATAAAAGCCAGGCTGCCAATATGCTGCCTTTCAACAAGTTTGCTCACAGTCTTCTTATTGTACTTTCTGGTTTTATGCCACAGAAATAAGGTAAGAGGCTAGAATGACTTGCACTTCATATTGTCTTCCTTAAATTAAAAATAAAATAATTATTTTTTTGGAGTGGCATTTTCAGTCACACCAAAAGCTTCGAGGCATCTTAAAATGTAAATTGCCGTGAAGCAACACAAAGGAGAAAGGGAAGATTTTGAAGGCAATCGCACTGATCACTTAATTCAGTTGCTTCGTATCCACTTGGCATAAGGTAATTAGAGTGCCACACTGCTGTAAAGACAGAAAGCTTAGGGTCCCATTCTGACTCACCCAGACGATAATACATGATTAGAAGTCAGTGACAGATCACAACTGCTGAATGACCCACCAAGGTCTTATCAAGGGCAAATCGCATAATTAGCATGCACTTCGCTGGCAGAGGAGTGCAGTGCTATTGTTCCCGTACAATCAAATTAGCCCCGCCAATGAGGTCAGTGTTCTGTGACCTTAGAGACATTTCAGGTTTTATTCCCCCCTCCTGTCACACACACAGCACACACGTGCAGTGCACACACACCGACACACACTTCCACTGAAACTGAGTTCTGTGGTCACAAAAAACATGTTTTCTAGAGACATTTTTGAAGTACACTCCATTGACTTTACTTCATCATGTATGGAATGAAGAATGAGAAAACCAGCTAATGTAGTCTGACCCTGGGGGACACATATGTAATGGAGCTACTTTGACATAAATTCAAGCATCCAGTGAGGCCTGGATCTCACATTATTTTCTTAATACATCTGCAGCACCCCACATGTTCCAATAAAGTCTTAATTCGAGTTTCAGGTCTTGCCTTCCTTCTGGTAATCGAAATGACCCAGTTGATTTGCCCATTCTGCCTCTACCCTGCATTTTCCTTGAGCGTTGCCCCTTGCTGGGAACTAAAGCTTCTTTCAGAAAGGCAGAGGCTTTGGAAATGGTCAAGTTCCTTCCTCACTTCAGATTGGCCTTGTCGCCAACACACCACCCAACAGGGCCACCCACTGTCCACTGGGTTTTCTCTGGCTGGTGACACGGAATCTACAAGGTTGTCATTTAGTTTCCATTTTCTGCCACATGGGAATCCATTTTATGCAGTCCTTCAGTGAAACCTTCATTTGGAGGTTGTTTTCTAACCTGAAAGGCTCTTGTGTGTCTACGCTCCCCATCACGTTTTTGCTGCTGATCATGAGAGGTTGCGGGGCCCTGGGCAGCAAGCAGGAACATGCATTCCTTCTGCCTGGGATTTCTTTCACTCACCAGCACTGGGTTTCCTCTGAGCATGGTATCCTCATGACCCTATCCCAGCCTATCCCTATCCCTATCCCTATCCCTATCCCTATCCCTATCCCTATCCCTATCCCTATCCCTATCCCTATCCTAGACCCTATCCCTGTTCTGATGATATTATCTGCTCCTGGGCCCTCTATCAATTTTTGAGGAAAATGTTCATATCCCATAAAATCAGAGTCAGGTTTTGAGTACTTTAATGAGGATGATAAAGATACTTCTTTTTACTAAGGGCTCGATGATTTCAAGATTTTATTCTTCAAAATTTGCCCAAATATGACTCACAATTTACTACTAGTAAGGCTCGCCTGAGCTGAAATTTCATGACATTTTCAGAAACATCTAGTCCAAACTTTAGTGCTAATGAGAAGTCTGGGGAATATTGATTTGTGTGAGAGGGAGGGGCACTGACTTGAGGCTATTGTGGGAGGGGGTATCTGAGGTATGAGAAACTTTGGCCATATGGTGCAATCAAGAGGCGATGGACTGAATATCAGATGACTTGGGTTCCGTCTTGGCTTTGAACTTGGCCAAGGCTTTGTTCATTCTTGGCCTTGATGTCTTCATCTGCAAAACACCAAGCTTTGGCAAGAGGCGTTCTTAGACTCTGTGTAGCATTCTCTATTTCTAAAACCTGTGGGAAATTTTGCCCCCCAGGCTAATTGGTTATATGTACTAATCTCTGAAGTTCTCAGTGTTTGCACATCACAGCTCTGACTATTGTAACTGATAGTAAAGTTACAATTGGTGAGACCTTGGTTTTCTTGCACACACAGGAATGAGAGGGGAGTGAGGTTATCTATTGTTTACAAGAGCTCCTCCCTCCTCCCACTCTCATGCATACACCTTCTATAATTAAACCAAGGCAGGGAGAGAAACCAATGAAAACACAACAGATTTATGTTTAAATAGTATGTTCCCAACGTGTCACTGAATAGTTAAGTTTAACTTTGAGCCAATTAAATAATTCCAGCTCCAACTTGGCCTCTTCTGTAAGTGTTCTATTTTGTGATGCTTGCATTTTAACGGGCAGTGCATTTTTACAACTGTACCATGGTACACTCCTGTGCTTGCAAACATATTTTCTTGGGTAAATAAAAGATTTTGATTGATTTCTGTTTTCTGAAGCTGAACTACATGGCTATTTTAAGAGAAGGAAATTTAGAGTTTAATAGCACAGGGCTCTCCCAAAGAATTTGCTTCTGACATGTATTTCATTTGTTAGAATGCCTTGGTATTTATGCTACTTGCAGGGATGAAACTTTCTTTTTCTATTGCATGAAGTTAATTTCTAATGGTTGTTGACATGCAAACATGGGAACATTACCCTTCAATGATAATAACTATTGCCAATAGAACAGTGCCAATACTCGGTGTGCTACAAAAGTTCCTCCAGATATTGTATTTGTACTTATTATGACGAGCTATTCCACCCTCCTGGGATTTAGTCTTCATAGTAACTTCTTGCTGAAAAAAAGATAAAGAATTATGCACAAAGGAGCAGTTTTTATTCTTGTAATGGAAATATTTAAAAAGGGACTCATTTTTCCAAATTGTCTACCTTACAGGAATTTTACAGCATCTGTAAAATAGAGGCGATGTATCTTGTAGCAATGGATCTCCTGTAAAGGGTGTGTGCCAATTTGCACAAGGTGTATATTTTCACATGTGTGCTCCATGTCCATTATGTGTATCACTTATAAATTATAAATCATGGTACCTAAAGTCTCAGGGGAAGACCCCCACCTTAGTTATCCAGTGCAAACCATGCAAGTCCCCTCACAAACAGGATTAAAATTCACTCCTTACAACCATCCCAGGCATTTATTCCTTCCTTTTCATTGAGCTACATTTGTCTGATTTAACAAGATAAGATTTGAGTGCTGATGCAGCCCGTTGTTAATGTAGCAGCCGCATCCACCATACCATCGACACTCGGCATCAGAGGAATGCATAAATCAGGTATTCAAAAAAAAATTAGATATGCAGCACACCAGTTTTATAGTCCCAGCCTCAGAAATTGAAATGGCCCAGATTAATGTATTATATCTTACACACTGTCCGAGTGAATCAACTTTAATATATTGAACAGATTCGCAGAACAAGACTTTGTTATCTAAGGAGCACTCGGAAGAAGGAATTGACCTGAGGATTTGATTTGGTTCAGGTAGTTCATGTTGTACAGCAGCATTTGAATAGTTTCACATAAAAATAAAATGTGTATTAGAAATATTTCACATCATTTCTGGGCTCATCCACACGGCAGCTTTGCAGAGGGCCAATATTACAGAAACAATGTCCGGCCAAGATATGATTTTAACCTTTGCTTCTGACACGGCAAAACAATATAATTGTAATTTTAATGCAAGCTGCTGTTTCTCAGCAAGACAGCTTGTACAGGCTGACTTTAACTAGTTTGGATTTGGACTGGAAATGAAATGCCCATTGAATTTCTCATACAATAGAAGCACCACAATTTGTAGCGTTCCGTTCCCAAAGGCTCAGTCGGGGCTGAAGCTGCTCTGTGCAAAAGCTGCTTTTTATACTGTTGGATGCCATTCCAGAGAAGGAGCAGCTTGCAAGCAACGTGAGGCTGCAAGGACAGTAGCTCTTTTCCTTGCCAGACTGGGTTAGCCTTGATGAGGAAAGAGTTTTGGGATTTGAAACCAGAGAGGATGTGGTCTTTCCCTCTGACTGTCTGGAAGAGGAGATGGATGGGGAGAGGAGCAAAGAGTGAAGTCTGGGGAGAGAGAGACTGACTTTGGGGATACATAGCAAAGTACTTCATTCTTTCACAGCTCTCTCTTTCCTCTTTCGCATTCTGGAGAGTCTTCTTTGTGTAACCCTCAAGACCTACAAGGTTGTGCTTTTTTCACAGGGTGACAATGATGAAGTCTGAAATTCTATCTTATATTTCTTGACAATGTCAGCTTTGTGATCCACAGCAGACAGAACAACACACACACACACATACACACACACACACACATACATGATTCTACCTATTTAATACATTTGCTAGAACAAACACAAGTAGTAGTGGTGATGATTTTCTTACTGAACCTGAAAGATCTTGCTACCTGCCAAAGTATTTGAAATAAAAGAAAAAGGCAGAAAAGAGTCATTAAATGTAAATAGAAAGGGTCATACAGTAAATTGATACGCAAAAACTATTTTCTATTGCAGGTAGTTGCAAGGCAAACCAATAAGAAATTGAAAGAAAAAACTCGTTTCCTAGAAAGACACTCTCATCCTTGTTGCCATTTTTTTTGCTTGTTTTCACCACTGGCTCTGCTTGTTTCCCATGTCTTTGGTTTGCTCTGGCTTTGAAGACATTCAAAGCCCAAATAATCTACTCAGATTCTTACATTAAGAGTGTTGGTTGACACATTCTCTCAACTTTGAGGGTAGATGGCTAATATTGTCGTTGACGTCATATGTAAGCATTTGACATCAGAAATATGTTTTTACCACTATTTTTACTTCTCCTTCCACCCGCTTCACTCTCACATTTCTTCACATGTCAATATAGATACACTAGTTTTTTGACTGGGAGTTGAATCACTAGCCCTCTCTTCCTTCTTGTTCACTGAATTAGTTTCAATTGTATGCATACTTGCCTAGAGTCCCCTGAAAGTCACACATTTTCCTGCTTTTATTGTCACTGTGGATTAGAATCTTGCTCCCCAGACCACTCAGTTCTTTAAGTTTGTCTTTTTCATAATTATATCCTTCATTTTTTAGCACTGTGCCAGTCATACAGTAGATTTTCAGTAAGACTCAATGGAATTCACTATTCACTTATTCAGTAAATATTTTTGAAAACAAACCCATTCTAAGCTCTAGTGTCTCAATCACAAACACAACAAGGTCCCTACTCTCACGGAGTTTGCATTTAAGGGGAAAGAGGCATCAGCAAATACATATTAAGTGAGCCATATGAAATTGCCAGTATTTGGGGATATGACACCTATTAAAATGGCAATTTCATATGATAAGATATAATCCACAGGTGCCATGGGGAGGTAGTACAGTAACAGTGTTTGACAACATCTTCTAAGTCCTGTTATGCTGTGATTATTATGTTTTATGCTGGTTGAGCTTATTGGTTAACTAAAAATTCCCCCAAATCATCAGGCAAAAACCAGGCAGCTTTAATCAGGTGGGATATAAAGGTTGTTCTAATGGTTACTGAAGCAACAATAAGTGTGTCCCATTTTTATATGTCACTGCAGAGTTTACATGGTGGTGCCAGACCTCATGGAGGTAGAATTTCCCTCAGAATCATGGGAAATGACTATTTGTTAGACTATTTTATGGCCCAGACTGGGTCTGTGACACAGTTTTCTCACTGTGCCCCGTAACTCTTGCCTCGTAACTTCCAGGGCTTTACCTCTATTGCAGTAAATCACTGCTGCTGTGTTGGGAGGAGTGAATTGGGGCTGGTAAACCCACAGGAATAAGAACAGGGAGTGTGTTCCCCCATATTCTCTTTGACCTGAAGCGTGCCAGTGTCTAATTGTATTGCAAATGCTAAGTGCCACCCTTTCCCCATGACTGTTGTGCCAAATACTGCCTTGGGGTCCTTGATCCGTGTCTGCCAAGTGGCCATCATCAACTGCTTCTGGAGACCTAGACATGGTGGGGAAACGCTCTCCTCTGGCAGGCACATTTGGTGCATTATTTCTCACAGCATGTTCTCGTAATATCCAGCTTTGACAGTGCACATTCTCCGAGTATGTATGAGAAAGTGTCAAAAAAAAAGTGCTAACATTTCTACTAGTTCGGATCATTAATTTTCTCAAGGAATTACTAAATAAAATGACTTTAAAAAAAAAACCCTCCTACGCTGCCATTTCTAAAGCTTTATTTTAAATGTTGCGTCCCCTTAACTGTCCCTTAGCTGTTTTTCTCTTCATACTCAGTCTCGTTTTCCAGATTAAAGTTCATAGTGCTTTCCTTTGATAAATATGATGCATGTAATAAGGATTTTGGTGTGTTTTTTTTAAACTATATAGAAAACTGTTGTTTGGTAGTTTCTCCTGGAATTAAAAAGTATCTCTTTTCTTTTCTTTTTATGAATAATTCCAAAGCAAAGTAAAGATGCTGCAAGGGACTATGTGAGCTGCTCTTACTCCAAGGCCCTGGCTTGGGGGACAGCTTTGGGTAGCTAACTCACTGAACTGACTGAAGGCCAAGGGCATATGTCTTCTTTGGAGCCCCGATAGAGCAGCTCACATAAGGCTCTGTGTACTGGACAGGCTGAAATGGCATCTCTGGGAAAACTTTTCCAACTATCAGTAATTAAGCACAAGTTTTGTGCCAGATCTCACTGAAGTCTCATTGCTACATTATGGGGAATAGTCTTCCCACTTTTTTGCCTAGGCAAACTGAGGTCCAGATAGTTCATGTGTGTGCTTTCCTTACATAGGAAAGGAATGTCAGCTTACATTCTCAGCTTACATAGACAGCTGTGTGTCTCAGCTTACATAGACAGCTAGTATGGAGCCAGGATGCAAATGTAGCCCATGACCTCTCTTATCTGGACTTTTTAACATGGTGGGGATTTCAAGATATGGTAAATGTACCCAAACTGTCCAGCAAATGGATGCATTTGCCAGCACGACATGCTTGAGATACTTATCCATCTTAAAGTCTGAGTCCATTGTCTATCTGCCCAGGCTTGTTTATGATAATCTCACAATGTTTTGCCTTCTTTCCTCAGGACTTGAGTCTCCCTGACATCTCCTCTCTCTGATTCTGCACACTGATGTCAGCACGCCCTGTGTGATCAGTTGTGCAATGGGCTAGAGATGTCCTACGCAACAGCGTCTCCTAATCTGGTCCTACAGAAAACCGGGGGACCCACCAATATCCCCCCAGCATTCCTAGGTCACTCTTTTCATTGAGAGAAAAAAATGTGACTCCTACTCCCATTATATAGGTTTTCCCAGGGTTTCTGGAGATGTGAAGAAGGAACAGGAAATGCTATATTCTCCCAGGCACCTCTAACTCTGAATTTTTGCTTTCCCAAACTCTCTGTAATACTCAGCTATACTTATGATTGCCTTCTTCCTTCCCTCAAGCACTACAAACATGAGTTATTACAGATAATATGCATTTACTGCAGGTTTCCAATGGTAGAAAGAGATTACAGCAGGGAAGAGAGCACAACTGTGAATTGATGACGTGTCATCTCTGTTCTTATAGGTCCTAGAGCATTCCTGTTGCGAGGTGTGTCCTCCTGGCCAGCGTCCTCACTAGGACTCAGCTTCAGGTGTAACCCTCTGTTCTCCCTCCACTTTGCAGCTTTACGCCCACATCAGGTCCTTCCAGCCTCCAGATGAAAACTGAAAATTCCATGTGTAATGTTGTCCAGCAGAGGCACTGAATAACTTTGCCATCCCCCATTTTGCACCACATATACCACTGCGCAACTAAACAGTTCCACCGTCTGTCTGTCTTAAACAAGGAATTATTTACCACTCAGGTAATGCCAGGCACTTTCTGAGGAAAGAGGAGACCGCAGTTCTCTTCTAATCCCATTATGCCCCTCATGCTGGTTTCGTTAGCCTACTGGTCTAGTCTGGGTTTGAGAATTTGCCAGATTTAAGCTAGCAGCTTATCCTTTCTTTTTCTGCTCTTCCCATACCCTGGGCTGATATTCTTGACTCCAGAAAACAGGGTTGTGGATCCTGGAATATCACTCCTGAGGACTAAGATTTGCTCTTTGGATCAGAGTGCTGAGTCTCTGGTTTATGTTTCTATGTTCTATGTGTCTGTGTGATGTCGATATCTCATAGATATAAGCCTTTGCCTCTTCTTTCCATCTCAGCCTAGATTTGGTTTGGTTATTGGCCTGCATTCAGTGATAATTAAAATGACCACCATGCATTAGACATTTTCTACCTGTTGGATACAATGTCTAATACAGATTATATCATCTAGGATGTAGCCTTTTATGATGTAGATATCATGTAGCACTGTGTGATGGGGAACAGCTGTTAGCCCATTTTATAGGTGAGTAATCAGAAATCCTAGTTACAGAAAAGAAAAGGATATATCACATTTTCTCTAGAGAACAAGTTCTTGTGCCTTCTTTGGAATCACCTCTCCACACAAGTGATAAAGAGCTGGCTCCCATATAATCTGAGTCAACGGACCCATGAACTTGTCAGTAATGAACAAAGTCTAATATTATTAAAGCCATCTCAATGGGAAGGGAGGTACCAAAGGTTCAAGCAATATTTTTAGCCATGTTAATTTTTCTTTGCTTTTATCCTGTACTTTCTGGTACAAGTCATTTAATGATCTAGTTCCGCCGGGATGTCTTACAATGATCCTGGAATTTCTGATTGCATTCCAAGCTTAGGGAATCTCCAAATGAGTCAATGTCTAAAGCATTTCAAATCAGGCATTTGGATAATAGCTAAAGCAACTAGCTGTGGAAGTCCAGAGTTGATTTTATGGTGCTTCTACAGGACGACGTCTGGACGGTGATTCAGAACTTTCTGGGTCACTGATCTTATAGTCTCAGAATGTCTGAGGAGTGTTTCCCCAACAGTCTTGTGTGCCTCCTTTCAAAATGGCACTCTGCTGATGTGAAGGCCATGCATTATCGTGCTGGAGAAGCACACTTCAAGGGAAGCCAGCTGTTCAGGCTCTTCTGTGCTCCTGAAAGGCCTCCCACTCCTGGGTCTACTGTCAGTTCCCACAGAAGCCAACCCAAAAGCCCTGGTTTTTTGAAACATATCTGCAAAGGGGGGGAGGGGAGCTGAAAGGAGCTAAGCAACTCTTGGCAACACTTTCGAGTCAGTCTCATTAACACCAATAGTCAAATAAAACAAAAGGTTTAAGTAAAAATTCAGTAAATGTCTAACCCATGTCTTACCAGTCAGCAGCTAGATGATTAAGCCTCGGGATGATATGAGCAAAGCCATAGCATTTTCTTAGCCAGGGACCCCCGCAGGAGAGAGTGACCTGGATATTCCCAAGGTATATTTTGTCTCCTAAATATGATAAAAAAGTGACCTTAAACTTGATTCTGTGATAAAAGGACCAGGAAATCACCTCTTCTAAGTGTTTCCTTACTGAGTGAGTACCCAGGAGGCTGGTCTTAGGTTGCTAATTGCAGAGCTAGTGGTGAAAGCAAGTTCTGCTTCTGGTCAAGTCTTTCTTTATGTCATGCTGCATTTTCGTTGTTAAGGGGAAAGAAGGGTGGGCGGCTAGAATACTCCCATCTTTGACACCACCTTTCTGTTTCCTAATATAAAGATGATTATGTCTCAATAGTGGGTATTTATATCACAGGTTGATGCATAATAAGACAAGGGGCTTAATACCCCATCTGAGCAACCCCTCCCCCCAAGGATGGCCAAGAAAACAGTGTGAAGAGCTTTCGGATACCAGCCCACACCTTACTTTGTGGTGATGCCGCAGAGGAAGAATTATTTGTGCAAACTTAGTATTTCAGAGAATGCTATATAGCTGAAAGAGAATCGGGCCGTGAATCAAATAGATTCTGAATGCATTCAGAACTTCACTGAAAAGCAACTTTTCCATGAGAACATGTGCGCAAAGAAGCTTTGAAATGACTTGAGAAATATAGATAGTCACATTTTCATCACTTAGCTGAGGGAAGTAAGCTTGTGTGAATGGGAGGAGGAGGGATGAGGTGGCCAGGAATTGCTGCACCTACAAAGGTGGGGCACACCAATGTGGCACTGTGACATCAGTAGGATACAGTAAGATTCTTGAAGCTGATGGCACAGAGGCATGATTATGGTTTATTTGGTCTGAGGAACATAACAAAGCCCAACAGATAAGAATGTGAGCACGTTCATCAAAAAGAGACAAGACTCTATTTATATGATCATTTTGGCTTTTAAGAAAGTCCTGTCTAAAAAAGTTCATGTCTTAGAAACTCCTCTCAACTATGCTGTCAGACACTAAAAACAAGTGCAGATTTTAGCTTTAGGAGAAGTGAAGTGACTCAGGTATTTGCTACTAGTTCAAGGATTCACATTTGATTATATTCCCTTCATTTTGGAAAAAGAAAATTAAGAAACAGTTGTGACTCCGGCCTTGCCAGAACAGGAGTTTGAGTTCTTGGTGAGTCCCTAGGTTCACTGGTCTTTGGTATTTTTTTCTTCCTTGAGAAGAACGCCTCCACCCCCTGGCTCTCCTACCGACTGCATTGCCACCACCACGCACCAGCATAAAGCACAGATTGCTGCCCGGCTCCTTGGAGAGGGGCCAGTGCGTTTGTCAGGAATTGAAAAGTTTTGGAGCCAGTTCGAGGACTTTCTGGTACACAAAGCGTTGGCTGCAAACGTGGTAAGTATTAAATGGGATGTTAATTTTTATGAATATTTTCCCCATGGCTGTAGCTTGTGGTCATTGAGCAATTTAGCAATCACCATGTGGTCTGTTGGACACATGGCCTGGGTGAAGTTCAAGAAATTAGCAGCCAGTCAGTGGGGAGAAGGCCAAGACTCAAATTCATCTGTGTTTCCATTTTCTCTCTTTTGTTTCCCTCCTACCCACCAGAGGGGATGGGTGCAACCACATGCCTGAGATCTGTATGGACCCCCTCCACCCCCACCTCCATGTTGGTATTCCTTCACACTTCCAGATACTTCCTCTTGCCTGTGTTTGTCAGACTTGTGTCTTGGCTCTGTAATCTATGATTCAGTGACTTTGGATGAGTTCATTCCTTGCCTCGTCATGCAGTATATATTGCACTGTTAATTCCAAGGATGCTTATATACCAGAGCAAGGCTATCCCACTTTCGTTCTTCTCTTTAATGCATGAGAAATTTTAAATATCTCCAGTGGAGATATTTAATATGAGGACTAGGGAAAACCATGTTCAATGATATGACCAGAATATGCCTTACTTTTCTATGTCATCCTTCCTACATCGTATGATCTTAACTAACTCACACTTTTTTTGAGGTGTCAAAGACAGGAACTCTATGCAATTCATTCTTTACAGAATCCTTCAGTTCCTAGAGATGAAAATGGCTTGCCCAAAAATCACACTGCTTGGACTAGAAGACAGGCTTCTGCCACCAGCCACATTTTGCTTCCTCCTACCTATTCTTCTCTATCAAGATGCTGTCATAAGGACTGTTACTGATAACAAGAATTACAAAACCTGCCCATGGCTTATCTCCCTAAATGTTTATAACTTAAAGCAAGGCATCTTTCCATTTTCATTCACTTCTACCACAGTCTGCTTTCTTGAACACAGGAGAAGGGATAAAACACCACAGGTATACTAGGAGTTGTATGGAATCCATGAACTTCAGAGTAGCTCATGGATGCATCCTGGGAAAGTGTGTAACAGGCAAATGGTGTCTGAGTGTTTGGTGGTGAGATTTTGAGAACTTTGCATTGCCCACTATTGACTATGGTATTAAAAGGAGCTTTTCAACAGAATCTCTTAGCTGACCCTCATTATATACATACCATCATTATGGAACCCAAGAAATCAGATGTTTCAATATTCTTCATCTCCAGTTGAGGGAAGATCTGATACCTGATCTTGTCTTCTGAGAATAAAAATAAATAAATATGGAAACCCCAGAAAGTTCATTAATAAAAATGGCATTAGATTTCTATCTGACGTAAGGATTACTACACATATAATTAAATAATATAAAGTACATTACATGATTTTTAGTTTTATAACTTCATTTGTACATTATATATTTTCTCAAATATACAAATTTACATATTTATAACATGAGTAATACATATACATATTTTTAATATTATCAGAAAATAAATTATTTGTGAAATTGTAACTCCCTAATTTAAATACTTATATTTTTTATATTTTAATTATTCCGATGGAATGTCTTGCAAATTGTTTCATGTTTCCTTTTTAGGAATAAAGAGAAAGATGAAACAATCATTTTAGATGACTTATGTCAATACTATTGGCAGAATTTACTTGTTCTTTTCTCTTTCAAAGTTACCCTTAGGTATGGTGGCCTTGGAGAATACTTGAGACATTTTATTATATTTTTGTGTGTCCTGTATTAGCAGGATAACTACTCTTGTTTCCAGAAATTTCAGTGGAATATTCTCTAGTGTTTTAACTTGCTTCATCTTACCTTCCTTGAGCTACTAATACAATATATAAAACAGAATTTAATTGTCTAAAATAAGAGCTGATAAACTTGAGTGATTAAAGTACTTATAGATGGAATGATCAGGGCCTTGCTATGTGGAGCAGGACTCCAGAATTGCTGATTTCAAGGCCCTTTTCTTTTTTTTTTCCCTTAGTTTCCAGGTGGGATATAGAAAGCAGAGGTTTACCTAATAAGTGAAGGGTTCCCTTCCATTCAAAAATAATGGCGTGCATATATGGATGTTTTAAATCTTTCCAGGATTAACCTGTTTAGTTTGGAATGACCAAAGGATAAGCATAGAGTGCTTCTGACAGTGCAAAGAGGTGTGTTTTTGTTTGTGTTTTGTCAAGGATGAACCCCTGAGCATACTACAAAAAGACGTGCCTCTTTAACGGAGGCTCTGGCTTCTGTTCCTGAGAGCTTCGCAGCATTCCTCTGTAAAGCAGCATGAAAGAGTTGATTTTCATTTTATGTTGTGCTTGTGAGGCATTAGCATGATGTTCTAACACTTGTAAATGAATACGGCTCTTGCCTAATCTGTCATTTTAATGCCTTATAGATTTTATTTCACTCGATGTTGTACCAGATTCTCAATAATAATAATCAACTGCTTTGTTGTTCTCTTGCAGAAATTAAATTTCTGCAGTGGGTGTGCAACAAATAAAAGATGTTGCTTGAGGAAACAAAAAATAAATATGATGAATCATAAAAGTTGGGTAGGGGGAGTGGGGAAGTGACTCCTCGATGGGAGACAATTACTGAACCACTGGTGAATGTGTCTGATTCTCATATTGTCAACAGCTTAATAACCCTCACAAAGTCTTTAGCCACACTCCTTATGTCTTTGCACATTAACCTCATGGACTTGGTCTTTTCCACGATTTCATTTAGAAGCATTAACATAAAAGGTGAGGTGGTAAAATAACTATTCTCTTTACTTTGTACCCTGGATAAGTTTGCTCAGAGTTGCCATTTTGCCACTCACACATACCTTTTATCTTTTCCCCTGTCAGAAGCTATCTAGAAGAGCCACATTAAAGGCAGCTACGGGGACTCAGAGTATTGGCAAAGACTGTAAAGTGGAAAATAAACAGTGTGTCTATCACCAACCTACAAGAACACAGCACTCCTAGCAGTGAAATGACAGTCAGTGGCAAGCAGCTAATTGGTCACCAGCTTTGGAGGAAATACATTCTTCCAGACCTCTGTCATTTACCATGTTCTGTAGTGAAAAAAATGCCAGGTTGAGATGTTGACGGTAACCTCCAAAACAAAGAAAATGAAGAGTTAAGACTTCAAGGCTGGGCAGGCACTTTGGAAACTGAGTAATTGGAGGCATCCACCGCTGGAGAAATAGTTGGCTTCCTGCAAAATAATTAATTCACCCCCTCGCGTACAGGTATTGTGCGGGTCTGACACCCACGATGTGATGGATGTTGTACTTCACACAGCTTCTGCCTGGGAATCTATGCTTACGTGAATTCAGAGCAGTGACAGAATTTTCACCAGGCTCTTCCTCATCCCACCCCACAATTTTGTCCATCTAATTTATGATTTCTCCTAGAAATGTTCATGTATTGAGCTACAGGCAAGCAAGAGGGGATATGCTGATCTAAGAGGAGAAATATAAATATTTACCTGAGATAAAGAAAGTCAAAATGAAGTAACACATTTAAATGCCAGACCTGTAGTTGCAGTATAATATTACAGTAAATTACATTGTATAGAAGAATTTAAGGCATGATTAAATTTTTTTAACATGTAGTCCTCCGTTCCAAATTGGATACCTTGTATGAGAAATAAAAGGCTATAAGGAACCCCTTACTTAGGTGTGGAGAAATAGGAACCCTATGGCACTTGTGAAAATACAAACAGACCCAGACACTGTGGAAAGCAGTGTGGAGTTTCCTTAAAAAGCAAAAATGGATCTGCCATGTGACCTGGCAATCCCACTCCTAAGGATCTACCCAGAGAACACGGAAACTCTAATTCAGAAGGAAGTCTTTTTGTAATAGCACTATCTACAATGACCAAGATGTAGAAACAACCTAAATGCCTTAGAACATATAAGAAGATCAAGAAGATGTGGCATATATGCATCATGGAATATTACTTAGAAATCAAAAAAGATAAATTAATGCTATTTGTGGCAACATGAATAGAACTGGAAGGGATAATTGTAAGTGCTGTAGGCCAGAAAGGGAAGGACACATTCCACCAGAAGTCCAATGTGCTATCCATTGGGCCACAGAGCCACCTGGGAAGGATACATTCCAGATGATTTCACTTACTATCTGCACTAGCACAATCATAACATTCACATTTTTTCATCATTCACTAGATATCAACTGATAGGCTCCCTTGTTTTCATTTAATCTGTCCAATCCCAAGTGCTTTATTTTCGAAGAGGAAGAACAGTCAGAGAGGTGCCTGACAGAAGAGTCAATAGTTTGTAGTTAACATTTGAAAAAGTTTCTAGTCTATTCCCATGCTTATGCTCTCTATCGCTACACTGTGGCCTCTTTGAAGTTCCATCCAAATCATATCATTAACTGTCTCCATTTTTTTTTCTTTGAAGGTGGCCTTGATTGTGACAAGATAAGATCGGTATGAATGCTTTCTATTTGACTTAGTGTTAAGAGCGGATATGAAATTTCTGCCTTTACCATGGGAGGAATTTGACACTGATCAGTGTACAAAGGATCTGTGCCCCTGATCCACATTGATTGCCCAAATGCGTCTCAGTGTGTGTGTGCCCACAGTCGCCTTCCAAGTTAGGCTCAGCTATGGGGAATGAAGGAACCCATTCAAGGATGAGAGTTCTGCTTCTCTGATCCTACCATGTACAAAATTTTCCCCACTGTCAGGGAAGTTATGGGGTCAGTGCTGGTTTATTTTTTAAGAAAATGAGAAAACTATCTTTCTCTTTCAAGGTTCCTGTTGGGTAGTGTTTGCTAGATAAAGTAGAATTTTCACAGCACAAGTCCTTTGCTCAAGAGCTCCACTCAGTCAGCAGTTATTTTATGTGCCTTTTATTCAGCCTTTCTCATTTGAAAAAAAAAAAAAAAAGAGGAAAAGAGACATTTATCCACTCAAAGTGAGCTTTTTGCTAAACTTGTGTCTTTGCCTTGTTTGTCATGTTAATTACATTCTAAACAACCCCCTTTTCAGAGAATTCTGCAATCAAACTCTAAAGTCCTATCAGATGTACATTGACTTTTAAAGTGGACTAATTTTTCATGTAATAACAAATTCTGTATTATATTTACTTTGAAATTAGTACAGATTGTACAAATTTTGCTCCCTAGTATACCTGCTCCTCCATAAAACATATGCTCTGCTACCCCATAATATGTAAACTCTCATTTTTCATTCGGGTTCCTTACTTTAAAGATATAATTGAAAATAATATCTTCTTTATAAGGTTATTATATAGAGTGTACTATATGCCAGGCATTAGTTCAATCAATATTTTTGACTAGATAGACCCAGATGTTGTTCTGCTAATTTTGGTGATACTTTCACAAATTTTCCATGAGTAGTTATATTCAGTACATTTATACAAAGGAAAAGGCTCAACCTCACAATTTGTTGACTGGATAACACTTGTGGCTTCGGACACATATCAGAAGCTTTCTCCAATGGCAGAATCCCTGCTAACTCAATGAACATAGTAGGTGCTTGTGAATATCACAAAAGTGTATAAGAAATAAAAGAAATGTGGTATATAGTGAGTTTGGTCCTCTAAGATAAGAGAGAATGCTACAGTTTCCATTAGTAAAAGGTTATTTCTTCAACTTATTTTCAGTTAACTGACCAAGAATCACTTAGGTTCCTTCCAATACTTATATTGTGCATGAAAGTTCTTTATTACAAAAGCACTTGAGAATGAAATCAATGATTAGAATAATTTCATTGCAAAGGGAGAGCGATGATGACTATTTCATAGACATAGAAAATTTCAGTCTTGTCTTCTTATTCTTAAACTCTATGAAGTAAAACAGGCCACATAGAGGTTTTCCAAAGAATTTAAAGCCAAAGTACTAAGAAAGTGGTCAAATTTTTTGGTAGAGTAAAAGTATTCCATGACTTGTCAACCATGGTTACAGGTTGATGTGAAAATTTAGTTTAAGAAGGAAGAAGACAAATTGTCCTGCCTGTATGAAATAAAGAATTCAATTCACTTTGGAGGGAGAGATATTTATGTGGTTCACAGGCATATGGTGTTGACTGGTTTTATCTTGACCCTAGAGAAATCTAGAAACCCAGTAGGTGCCAACATTAGATTTATATGAAATATGGAATTGATTTAATTGGACCGTATGAGGAATAATTGAGCACTGTTATTTAAGAGGAAACAGTCATAACCCAAGCTGCCTAGGAATGTGAGATGGTAATAAAAGGGAAATGAGGGAGTCCCTTGACCAAGCTGTAGAATAGAACAGGGAAGACTCTCTAACAGAAGCCTGTCGCAGTTGCTGCAGCATTATAATTCTGCCTGATACATTATGTGTTGCCTCTTGTAGTCCATCTTACCAGCTCTGTTCCTTACAAGCCTATATTATTTATTCAATAAATAAGTGGAAAGTTGAACTCCTGATTTATTGTAAGCAGTAATCACACAAAGACAAAGAAAAAGAAGACAAAATTGATTACTTTAAAAAGATCATAATCTTGTGGGATATGTATAAAAAGCAAATCTGTATCTTCTAGTGCAACAGTCTAAAAATGTGAATTTTTCATATTGAGGGTATAGAAAGATCATGTTTGTTACATTTGTTAGAAATTGTATATGATATTAGATATTAGAATATACATTTATATTTTAAGTGAGGAACGTTTATTGATGTTGCATATGTAGATTTCATATTGCATATATATTATTGTACATACTTGCATGTTTAGGGGGAGAGATAAAGGTTTGAAGACAAGTCTTCTAGTATGTGGTACTTTATACCCACTGGATGTCAGTAAACAATTGTTGAATGAAAAGATTTATATCTCAGCTTAGTAAATCTTCATATTTTCCCAGGTGCATTACAATCCACTTCATGTCTCTTTATCACATGTACTTCATCTTCGGCACGTTGCCCCAAAGACTTGAATATTTAAAACGCCTCCCCTCCTCCCACTGACTAACTCAGACTCCTAATTCAACTGCTTGAATCAAATAGAATGAAATTTAGTATTTTCCTTGCATCCATTTCAGTAGTGTTTTCTCAAAGTAACACAGAGCCAGTTTTACAGAAAACTCATTTCAAATCCCATGTATGCCTTATATAGACAATATATTTATGATTGATTGATTATTTATTGGGAAAACATTTGTTCATCATATCTCCTCAGACATGTGTTACCACATCTTGCTCACCACCAAATCACCGATAGTCCTTTGCCATAGACCACTGGGTCCCTCCCGCCTTTGTTTCCACCCTCCTTTACCCTCCCCCTCTAGTGCTTCAATTCTGCGGTCATATTTCTAGGGTTTGTTTTGGTCTAGTTTTGTCAGTGTCCTTGTTTTGTCAGTGTCCTTGTTTTGTTTCTCTGTAGTCCACATATGAGTGAAAAAAATTGAATGGAAAGAGAAAAAGGTAATGTTAACCATCTTTCTTCTTCTTATTTATCTCATTCAGCATTATCAGTCCACAAAGTGCTATCCACATAGTTGCAAATGGCAAGAGTTCATTCTTTTTTATGGCTGAGTAGTATTCTACCATGTAGATAAATTACATCTTCTTCATCAACTCCTCTGCCATTGGGCACTTAGATTGTCTCTATAACATCACTATGTAAACAGAAGCTGTGCCTATTTAAAACCCAATCTTGTGTGAACATTCCACATCAACCTCTGTATCCATGAGCATATGAAATAAACCCATGGGTCACTAAAAATGAGCAAATGAAATTATGATTATAAAATTATGATTCTAACCTTTCTCCCCCAATATACCTATACTACTTATTAATGGTGCTTTGCAAAATAAAGTTAGAGTTTATTTTGATGACTTAGAGTTAATTTAATTAGCCTCATCACTATTAACTTTGGGGCTGCAACTTTTTTTATGTAAGTTCTTCTGTGCATTGCGAGATGGTTTACTTTACCTTTTTCTCTTCCCATTTGATGCAAGCAGAACTCTCTTGCCCTCATAACAACCATGAGTGTCTCTAGCCATTGCCAGATCTTCCCTAGAGAGTATAATTTCCCCCAGCTGAGACCTACCGTTTTAATATAAAATGGTATGTGGCATTAAAAAATGGTATACTTTTCAGCAAACAATGGAATAACCATGTGCTTGGGTTCAAAATTAATGTGAATATGTGAAATGTGAATAATCAAAAATGATTTACTTGAGAGGTTTGTGTCAACTCCAATTCACTGCTAAGCAATTTCAAGTTGTAACTAACAAAGCTCACTCCTCTCAGATCTTGTTTGAGCATGGGGGTACAAAGAGTTTGAGCAGTGGCAAATTGTAGGGAGAGTAACATAGGGGATATACAGATAAAATAATACATTGATGAGAGATGATTAATAGCTTATTTTCTGCATAATCAAATGAATCAAGGCTATCAAGAAATTATATCACTCATCATATCCATGGGGAGGTATGTCCAGAAATAACTAACAAAAGGTAACATGGTATATAGGAGAAGATGATTCTTGAAATCTCATTATTAGAAAGTGGCTCAAGGTCAGTTTCATAGCACATTAGCAGAGAGCATGTTTTCTGAATGAGCAAGCTAATTTTACTCAAAAGGTTTCCTCTAAATTCTAATTGGGGAGTCTTTAAATCTTCAAACATGAATATATTGGAGAAAGGATTCAATTATGTGTGAGTTGAAAATAGGAGCAGACCTGCTTGACCAATATATCTTTTCTTCCCCATGAGAACTAATGAAAAAAACAACACACTCACTTCAATGGGCTAACTGTCCATTTGCTAGATTTATGTTAGACAGGGAATTATTAGGATACCAAGATATTGAAAATGCAACTTGGGTCAAAACTGTCAATTAAATGGAGATATTATATGCAAAATTAGGATTTCAGAGACCTAGATCTTTTGATAGATAGCTAAGTTCTGAAGCCCTTTCAAATCGGAATATAGTCCAATGACCCTCTGGGGTAATCCTTCCCATTAAATTTGCAATTCTTCAATGTTTGATACTGTCCAGGGAGCAAACGAATTAAGACTTTTTTTGTAAAATGTTTTTTTTTTTTTTTCCTTCTTACCTGGCCTAAATTCTGACTTCAGCTCTTCTGTGGGCTACAAATGGAAAGGTGCAAGTTTGTGGCAAATACCATCTACATTCATGATTTGAAAAATTAAAATGGTTAAAGTTGATTATTCTGTTGTCATGTCTTACACCGATAGATTGCTTAAATGAAAAAAAAAATAAAAATTTTCATGTGTATAAAAGATTGTAATTAAACGCATATATGCAACAAAGGAAAAAAGAGTGGATATTGGGTGTGAAGCGATGTCAATTTTTAGTTACACAAGCCTGTTTGTTTGTTTATCATGGAGCAACTGCACAGACTTTAAAACTATTTGGATATTGGCTTTTGTGTAACTGGGAAGCTCCATCATCAGTCTATAACACAGAGTCAAAAGGCATTTTAGGAATTGCTTACAATGAATTGTCGGTCATTTGAAATACATTTGTGAGAAGCCTATTAAATCTTTTTCTTTCTTTACTACAAAACACCCTAAAGATCATCTCTCTAATGCATTGATCTGTCAAATCTGTATAAACAAGTATACATGTTTAAAAAAGTAAAGAATACTAATCAAGAGACACAAGACATACAAGGCTTAATAAATCTTGCCTTCAATTTATTTGTCTAGTATTACAAAGGCAGAAGAGATATCAATTAATATAGGCAAAGAGGACCCATAATTTATAATTAACTGGCAAGTGGTTTGTAACAAACAGCAGCATCGAGTCTAATAGCCGGTAGAAAAATAACTAGTGTTGATTTGTCCCTCGGCAAATTAATAGAGTGCTTATCAATGACAGGGTTACATAAAACTGCTAAATAAATAATCATCAGTGAGTTCGAGTGAAGCAGATCTTTAACAAGCTTAATCTGAACCTCTTGACATCTGTAGACTATGAAGAGATTAAATGGTAAGAAAGGGAAGATACAGTGTGCGTATTGTAAGTCTGCTCAGTAACTGTACAAGATCATGTTCTTATATAATGAGAAATAAAGAAACATTTTTATTGCAAAATTACATTGAAAAATGATTTTCATTATAATTAGAGTGAAAATCATAAAAGATATATCAAGGAAATGCTGAATTGAAATTCACCAGATGAGAATTTCACTACATCTCTTAACAATGAAATAGATAATTTTAGTCACTTTTGGTATATTTTTGCTCGTTTGCTTCACTTTTATTACTCACCTTTGTACATGCCATGCATTCCAGCTCATATGTCACCTAAGCTACATCACTGAGCTTATTTTTGGTAATTATAGCTCCACATAGAAGAAAATTAATCGATTCTATATTTAAATGGACCTTTCCACCCTGCCTTCCCAGCCACTCCCGAGTCATTTATATGGAATTCTAAGTTTTTCTTGCAGAATGTTTTATTGCTCATGATTCATACAGAGTACCATTTGTATTGCTGTGAATTAACAGGCCTGTACAATACATTAGGTCTTTCCTAGAAAAGACTACTTTAAAAATCCCACTTATTTGTTTGTATATTGGCATCACCATACCATCTGTATTTTATTAATTAGTAAAATGAGTTGTTTATTTATTTAATTTTTTTGATCATTGGGCTTTAGGAGTAATATTCTGAAGTAGGATATTATTGTATCTCACATATTAACTTTTTTAGAAAGATTTTATTTTTTTAGAACAATTCAAAATTCACAACAAAATGAAAGGGAAGGCATAAAAATTTTCCCATGTGCCACAAAGATTTTTAAATATACACAGTTGAAGTTTCTCACAAAATGGAGAGATGCCCCAAATCTTAAACATAGAAATCTGGTTTTCAGTAGGATGAGTTTATATTTTCATAGGTGTTCCTCTCCAAACAAAACACAAATTCCTGGAATTGAGCAGTGGCAGGTTGTATCTAGTGTTGCAATTCTTTGCCCCTTAGCAAACAGATCCTTACCACCATCTCCACATTCTTTGGGTTTGGAAATACCACCTCTGTAGGAATTCATCTTTAGATTGACAAGTCTTTACTTCTATTCTGAGCTACTTGTCAAGATTCAGTTGCAGAGAAAGTGGGTTTATATTTTATTTTGAAGATATATAACTATCTCCTCATGTTTAGTATCAGCTAGTATCAATGAAAACTGCTAAGTAGTAACTATGAGTATTTATATACACTAAGTCCTCAATATCATCAATAGCTCTTACAAAGTGACTGAACAAAATGACCTCTAAGATACCCAATTTTACTGTAAACTAATGAACAGGAGTTAAGTTCCTATGGCATATTTCTGGGTACAAAACATCATAAAACTTCTAAATAAAGGTAGAAAACACTTTCAATATTAAAGAATCATCAGCATTCATTCATTTTCTTTTTCCTTTTTTTTTTTTAAACCATTCATCCATTTTCTAACCTGCTTATCTAGTCCAAGGTTATGAATCCAAGAGCCTATGCTGGCAGCTCAGGGCACAAGGTGGGAACTAGCTTGCACAGGAGAACCTTCCATTCCCAGGTGCACTCACACACCCATACTCACTTACATCAGGACCTCATGTACACAGTTCTGGGGTGTGAGAGAGGAAATTAGAGCACCTGGAGAAAATGCATACACACACTGGGAGAACATACATCTCCACACTGACACTGGTCCTGCCTGGGAGTCAATTTATTTTTCTCTCATTAACATTACGACAAAGAAGATGTTGAATGAAATGACATTATTGAAGGACGCGCTATCTATGTCTTAGTGTGCATAACTTATAGGAAGCGACTGGGAGACTTCAAATATTACATGACAATGCTCAGATCTTGGTCATCAGCATTACAGCTTTCCTGAATGTCAGACCCAATTTCCAGTGACTCTTTAGACATCTCACCATTAATATTCTATGAAAACTTTATATTCACATATTGAAAACTGAAGTCATAATAGCTAATGACATCATCTTTCACTAAATTTTTCAAACTTAATCAACTAGGAGACATCCTTAATTTCCTACTCTTGCTCATGTCCTCTGTATCTGCCAACCCACCCAAATGAATCTATGTATTCTTTAAATTGTTTCTAAATTACTTCTTTAGTACAGTCCCTCCTGTCTGTTTCTAATATACTATTTTTTGCATAAGACCTTCTCATATCTTAACCTGAGATTTGTAGCATCTTCTATGGTAGGATGAATAATCTCAGTCCCCATTCATCCCCAAATTGTCGATGTTCTGATCCCTCTGTGATTGTGGCATTATATGGCAAAAAGGATCTAAGGTTACCACTAAATTAAGGTTGCTAATTAGCTGATCTTCAAGTAAGGAGATTATCTTGCCTCATGGAGGTGAGCCCAATTTAATTATGGGGTCTTTAAAAGTGAAAGAGGTATGGAAAGAGGCAGAATGATTTGATGTGAGGATTCAAAGTGTGGTTGCTCACTTTGAAGATGAAGAATGGGGCCACAAACCAAGGAAAGGTGGTGACCTACAAAGACTAGAAAAAAGAAAAGAGTCCTGTCAGCATCCTCATTTCAGTTCAGTATGACCTATGCCGGACTTCTAGTCCAAGATTTGAAAAGTAATACTGTAACCAGGATCCCAATATGGGCAATGTTGAAGCTGGAATCCCAATATGGACAGCATTAAAATTTAGGCATGGATGTCATTAACTGTGTCTGAAAATCACAGAGGAAAAAGAGGGCTAAACAGGAAAGGTACTTTGTTGCAAATTCCTGGTGTGGGCCCAGAAGAGAGAATGTATCATCTACAGGGTGTGTAAAGGGAAAATGGAGCCTTTGACTTTTAGGAGAAAGAAAAAAAGATAAAAAGGAAAGGAACAGAGACTAGAGGAGAGGGAGACAGACTTTTGGGGAGAGGAGAGATGAGAATGGCAGATGAATAAAGAGTAGTACTACCCAAGAAGTGACCAGGCTGGGCAGAAGTCCCCTGGAAGAATGAGCTGGTGGTGGCAAGGAGCCATGGTGGCCAGTGTGGAGAGTGTGGCACCGCAGCAAGGTGGCATAGTGAGCTGGTACCTGGAGATGGCCAGGGATTTGGAAAGCTGATTTGTGCATCAGCATTTGTGGGAAAAGTATGAAGCA
Organism: Uropsilus gracilis; assembly: GCA_004024945.1. Taxonomy (NCBI): domain Eukaryota; kingdom Metazoa; phylum Chordata; class Mammalia; order Eulipotyphla; family Talpidae; genus Uropsilus; species Uropsilus gracilis. The sequence continues at coordinate 24,765 of PVHY01010923.1, forward strand.
CCCTGGAGAAGTGGAGCAGCTCAGAACACTGGAAAGAGAAGAAGCAAAGAGAAGATGCTGGAGAAAGACTGGAATTTGCAGAGTACCTGCCTCAGGTTTGGAGGGGCAAAGGGCACCATCATTGATATGTGTCTTTGGGATCTTTGGGACTGAGAATGGTCACTGGGGTAAGATAACTGGCCACTTGTGGCTACAAGGACTTTTTATTTTCCCTGTTAATATTCCCTTGTAAACAAACCCTGTTGTTAAACTGCATTTTGAGTGGCAACTGCTATGCATGGGTGGTATGAACCTGAGGGAACCTGGGTGGCAGAAACTTCATTTTAAATATGACTTGTTGGTTGGTGGCTTCAACCTCTTTTGACCCGATATCAATAACTTTGTGTTGTTTTAAGTCACTAAATGTGTGACAATTTGTTGTATCAGCTTCTTAGAAAGTTACCTTGACTTTAGCTTCATAGTTTTGGATTTATATTGCATACTTTTCCAGGAATTATCTATACAAATAAATATGTACCTATGACAGTATCTTGAGTTATATTTTCAATGATTTCCTCTCTGACTGGGACCATATTTCATGCAAAACTGCTCATTACGTGGTTACAATTTCCAGTTTTTACTATGTGTTTTCCCTTTCACTTTTCCCTCCCCCCACCTTTCCCACATTGGACAAAAATACATTTTCCACTTAACTCCTTAGCCAGAGTTTCTGGAAAATACCAGTAATCAAAAATCAAAAAATAAAACAATTGTTTATATGATTTTTTTTGGTGGTACATTCTCCTCTTGTTTCTCCCTTATGTGTACCCCTAGAATAAAGTTCTTGCTCAATAACTGGCATGGTTATTCACATGATGCAGTCACTTCTACTTTGGCTACTACTCCTTGCTTGACTTGGTGAGCTGGTGCTAGGTTTAAGCACGATTCTAAACTACTTTATAAATTTGAACCCCACTGTATCCTTATGAGAAAGAGATATTATCATCGCCTATCATGAAATCAATGTGTAGGGGATTAAGTAATCTTCCCAAATTAAAAGCTAATAAAGTGTAGACTTGAAATTCATTTCTAGGCAATCTGATTCTAGATTCCTGTGCTTTAGGCACTATACCTTGTTTATATTCAAACCATTAGTGAATAAGGACAACAACTACTTTTTTGGCTTTGTAAAATGAAAAGTTTAGTTGTAACAACATTTTACTGTAGGAGTTGACTAGATGATGCAATGACAGAACCTACTCTTCATGATTTTATTAACTTTGGAATATTTGATTCTTCAAGAAAAATCTTTGCCAAAATTTCATTTTCTAAAAAAATTGTATATATGTACATAAGTTATGCTGATTTGTATTTTTCTTACAATGTAAACTTCTAATTCTGCTATTAAGGTAAATATAGCTTCAAATTGATATAGGGAATATTCTCTTCAATTTATGAAAGAGATGTATGAAATTGGTATTTTCTTACATTTGAAAAAACTCAATATAATGACAAAGCTCAATAATAATATAATCTATTCAAATTATTTTATCTTAAATAGGTGCTGGTAGTTTGTTACTTAAAGGAATTTTCCATTTCGTGAAAGTTGCTTAATTTATTGACCAAGTTATATATAATATTACCTTATGCTTCCAATGTACTGAATATCTGGGTGCAGTCTATCCTGAAATTGATAATTTGTGTCTTCCTCTTTTTAAATTATTTGTATGATTGGACATTTACCAATTTTAACTTTTTCCCCAAAGAATCTGCTTTTAGTTTTAGTCTTTGTGATTTTTTTCCCATTTAATTGAACCTTGCTGATATTTATTATTTCCTATATTTGTTTAACTTGTTTAATTTATCTATTTTTCTGCAGTTGTTTTGTTTCCTGTGGTGGAAGATGAATTTATTGATGTAAAAATATTTCTTTTTTTCTCTAACAGACATTTCATATTCTCAAAAAATACCCTTCTCTCACCCAATTTCTATTTTATCAGTAAATTAGGAGTATGGCCCCGCAGAATTGAATAGTGTGTTTTCCTATTAATTCAGTTGTATTTTGGAGGGTTTTAATTTTAAGATTCTTAATGACTATAGAGTAATGTTTAATATAGAGCTAGAGTTCATGCTTCACAATGCTCTGTGAATTATGAAATTTTTCAGTCCTGCTGGTGGAAAAAGACTTCCTCCCAGCCCTGTGCTTTCCTGAACCCTTTTACTTGCTCTTTTCTCTGACCTCAGGTAGTTTCATCAGGTCTGTGTTTCGTACTCTGCTAAACACTCAAGAGGCCCCTTTATAGCTCCCCCAGACTGTCTCGTGCAGACCCCCTTTTCCCTGGGATTCTGCCCAGTGGGCCTTTGCTGTCTAAACTCTAAACTCTGTCTCCTCAATTGAGGAAAACATCTAGATTCCACCTGGATGCCCCCACCCTGTGTCTTAGCCTGGAGACTGCCTCAAAGCTTTTTTTTTTTAAAACTAGGTCTGGCTACGGGCCCCAGGGGTCCCAGTGGGACTCGAACCGTGATCCCTAGCCCTGGCCGCTTCATAGGCTGAAGCTTACAGGCACAAGCCACCGTGCCCGGCCTTGTCTCAAAGCTTGTTAATGGCAGTTGCTGGGTTAACCTCATTTTTTCTCACTGCTTAGGTACTGCAACCATTGTCTATTATCTAATATTTTGAAAGTCATCATGACTGGCTGATGTTTTTAGTTTAAATGTAATCAATTTAATTTGGTCAGAAGGGACATTCTTGTCTTTTTTAAAATTTTAGCGTTATATGTACTGCCAAAAATTATATATATATATATATATAAAACAATTATATATAATGTATATAATATATATAGATATAGATAGTTATATATATAATAGAACATTATATATATATATAGATATAGATATAGATATAGGTAGTTATATATATAATAGAACATTCTTATGCACCCCAAAGTTCTTCACCACCATATCACCCATGAAGCATCTGATCTCTTATGGTCATTACCCCCCTGGTTTCACCCTCCCACTCTCTCTCGCCTCTCCATTACTGTTTGCTTTAGTTCTGTTGTCAGGATGTTAGCTTTAACTTTTGCTTGACCTTCAGTGGGATACATGTGGGTTATCTCTGGTTGATATCTTCTATCATGATTCCTTCTAGCTCCATCCATGCTGCCATAAATGACATGAGCTTATCTTTTTTTGATAGCTAAATAATATTTCATTGTGTAAATATACCATAACTCCATTTGTCTATTTTGGGCATTTGCATTGTTTCCATATTCTGGCTTGTTGATCTCTTAGGGGCTTCTGGTTAGAATCAAAGATCCAGGGCAAGTATTGGAAAGTTTGTTTCTGAAAATTTTGGTTCAATACTAATGGACCGAAAATTTCTCAGCCTTCATGATATGTACGTGTTTTCCCAAAACCAGCACTTGTTGGCCCCTGAAAGGAAGAGTATGCAAGGAAAGTTTCTTGAGGATCTTTCCTGATTTTATTTTCCCCGTTCTCCACAATCCCAGCTACATTTGTTAGCACCTAAAACTAACACTGTCCAAAGACCACCTCTATACTACGTTCTTGTGATAAACTATCACCTCATAAAAATAGGCACAGGTATGTCTTAACAGACCCATGATTTGATCTGAAAGACGAAGAACTAAATATGAGGCTTCAAAAATCATGTACAAAGTTTCAAGGACTTGGTGAGTTTTACTGCTTACATTCAGTACTTATTTTTGTCAATTTTTACCAACTGCAGCTCCAAAATTGTTCTTGGGCTTGACATTTCACAGGATCATTTGCCTTTTAAATGTGTCGCTCACTTTTCTATGAGTGATCTGCAGAGCCTAGGACCAAACATTTTTCAATAAAAGTTTCAGCAATTACAAAAGACAGTATTAAGTCCTCACACCATGTTTTGAAAGGCTTTAGATTGTTAGCATTGAAATGAATGTCAGGTTTGAAAAAGGAAAAAAAAAGGCACCTTTTTAACTCAAAATTACTATTTTCATTCTGGGGCGAGCAAAACCACATCACCACACATTCCCGAGCACACTGCTTTAGCAGCCGCATGTCATTCAAGGCTCACAGGCCTTGACTGCCCAGAAGATCAGAAACTCAGTCAGTCACACTCACCAAAGCCTGTTTTCCTGGCCTGCTTCCCTGTGTGCTTTGTGCTATTTCAGGCTTCCTGACAAGTTTGGTGCTGGCAATTTCCAGAGAGCACATCATTTTATGCTTCTTGAACTTGTTAGGACAAGTTGTTTTCGTATCTCTTCTCCACTCCTATTTGCCATACTTCATCCATGGGTTCTAGAAAGGGGGCAGTTCACATGCCATTGGTGAATGCATCTACCTTCCTCAGGTATGAGGTCTAGGGCACTGCTATATCTTCACCAGGGACACCAAGGCAGGACAGTCCCTTCTTTTGAAGTCCCTGTCCCATGATACCTGTGCATGCACCTTAGCCCAAGTCAGTTTCATGCAGAGTTAGGATTGTTGTCACTGACTTCTGAAACCCTAAATAATATAGTGACCTTTTGGAAGTAGCTCTTGGTTTTTCCTTTCCTTTTGCAATCAGCCCATTTTAGATTGAAAGAACATCACAGTTAATTGAGACATAGAGGGCAAATCAAGGGCAAGCGCATTGAGTCACAGAACTTACAAAAATCAAAACACAGGTGACTGACAAAGTCACCTGTAACATTATCCACATGGCAAGATCAAGTAGTCGCACAGTATTGGTGTACAATGGGGAATCCCATCTCCTGACATAGTTCACTGGTCCAACACAGCCATTTCACTTTCCCAGGAAGATCTGAAGTTTTGGAAAGATTGAAGAAAGAAACCTTTACCATCAGTTCTTGAACAAAAATATTTCCAGATTATCATCTGAGTGTAACTTCAGGCTCAACTGGAACACTTACTTGTAATTAAATACATTAGGATTGACTAGCTATCCTCTATGATATGGCAGAATAATTAATGGTAGATCCAGATATAGGGCGTGGTGCAGCCACCACTGAGGAGGACCAGCTGACCAGTTCTTCAAGCTATCTGCCCTTTTCCAGAGATGAGGCTGGGATGGTGCTAGGTTTGCTCTCGGTCTCTTGGGGGTTGTGATTGTTTTTAAAAATTGCTTACATGTAAAATCTAGGAAAGGGTGGTGATTTTAATTTTTGCATGCTTGTATGCTTTCCTAGTATGACTCCTTGGCAAGAGTAAAATTGAAAGGATGTGTTTGGGAATCTCTTTGCTTCACATAGGTTCTCACATGTTTGATCCAGCCCATGAAATGAGGGGCCTAAACTTAAACTAGATCACATAAAGTCAAGATGAGGAGCAGCTTCAGGGAGAGCTAAAGGGTAAGGAATGGCATGTTTCCCCATAGAGAATAGACAGAAATAGAATCTGTATGACAAAAGTCATAGGTATGAATAAACTGGGTGATCAGAAATATGTGGTGTACAGAGTTCAAAGCAATAGGGGCAGATAGCAGCTAACAACCATGATAACTAACTTCTGTAGAACTCTATGTGCAAGCATTATGCCTATGAGCATTTCCATGGTTCTCAGAACAACATTCTCTTACTCTATCTAATTATAAGTGAGAAAACTGAGGTCGAGGCATTTGCCCAGGGCACAAAGCAGTGCAGACAGCCAATAGATTCCTTTCTCTTACCAACTACAAGATGTAACAGGACCCTGCCTTTTAAGAGCCCCCAACCTAGTTGAATAGAAAATACCTATATTTAAAAATAATCATTGATACAAGGCAACGAATAATGAGTGTCATGTTCATACATTGTACCATTTACAGGTATTATGGTATTTTCAAAGTAGGGAGATTATTTTCCAGTTGTGAATGGCCAAAATGCTTCATAGAGACTTGCTTTGCAGAAAAATTTAGGACATAAAAAAGCAGAGGTAAAATGAAGAGAAAGTAATGGGTCAGATAAAGAGACCAAAAAAAAAAAAATAAAGCTAGAGTTATCTGGAAGTGTGACTCATGATCCTATACCTAGAAATGGACAGGTGCTCGTCTCTAGAAAAACTAGATGTGCGTCTGTCAAGCCAAGTGAAGAACATGCATTGTGTGTGTGTATAAGAAGTGTAAGTATATGCATGTTAAATATTTTCTCAGACATTAAAATAATGCACCCATGCAGTAGATTCAAAGATATAAGTGAACTCAATTACTTAAGATCAAAGAGAGGAATTTCATATTTATTTTGTGGGAAAAAATTCTCCTAAAGTATATAGTAGGATAAGGGAATGATCACTTCTCCAAGTGTTCGTCCTGATTTTTTATAAGTTTTAATGTCATTGGTAGACCCTTCTGAATTGGGATGAACCCCCAGAAACTGTTGAACTTGTCACCGATCACTGTGTTGGCAGGAATGTGACACTGTCCTGATGGCCTGGTTAGCCTTCCCGATGGTTTTTGTATCATGCTCCCCCAATCATGAGATCCTTTAGGATCAACCATTAGGTCCTTTTAAAGTGCATTTTTCAAAATAACATTTGTTTATATCTAGTTTGCTAATTGGCTGAGTTCGAGTATTTAGGGTTCCAATATAATAGATAAAATTGAGGTGATTAGGGAAAAGTGAATCATTAAATATTTACAAGAGTACAGATGCTTTTGTTCAAATTATACCTTTCATTTGACTTAATTCTTTTTCGAGTTTCTCCTATTTCCATCTGTATGCCTTTTTGCATTAATGGCATGCATTTGAATACTGGAATATTTGGTGGCACTCTTGAAGGAATTAAATTGCATCCATAACTATCACGCAATTCATGCAGTTGCCCTTTATCACTGAGTTGCTATCTGAGTGGAGCTGTTTATTGTCCTGAAATACTGTATTATCCTCTCAGGAGGCAAAGTTCTTCTACATTCTAGAAAACACTCCATTATTATTTTTTTTTTTTTGTATTGGCATAGTGCTATGTATTGTAGGTAGTTTCATATTCACTCTCTCTCTCTCACTCTGAACAAGTTGTATTTCTCTTTTCCTGAAACTACATTGGTGAAATTGCTCTACTGAACAGGTATTACTTTGATTGAGGAGTAACCAATCAGGAACACAAATATGGCTATTTTTAGCACAGTTAGTTTGAAAATTCCCTTCATATATTCAGTCAGACATTCACTTATGTTTTCCTAAATGTTGTATTTTTATTTCTCTGTGACAAAGTGGTATCTGGGAAAAAAATTCTTATTTATCTCTAAATTATTATTTGAAAGTTGCTCAAAAATATCTTGGTACCTATAGGGATACATAGTGTAGTGGTAAACACATGGCATCCAAATCTAAAAAAAAAGTTAAAACTTGTAAATATAATAAATGTTAACAGAATATAGTATATTTTCTGCATGTAACATGCATGTGACTTTTACAGTTAGTATTTCTATATAGCTAACATAAGAGATCTGCTTTATTATTTATTTATTTATTATTTTATTTATTAGTTATTTTATCTATTACTACAGGATCAGATGTGATTTGCTAATAGACTTTAAATTATGCTTCAATATAGTCTGTCAGCCTTGTGATTTTAAGTTTTGGCAATTCCATGTTCCAGAATAAATACTATCAACAGTAGCCTGCCATAGCAAAGCAAAGATAAGCTGATGATTGTTACTTGATTCTGTCCTTTACTTGGAAGATGTCCTATCAACAGTTTCTTAGGTGCTCTGGTACCTGATAGGTCATTTGCTAGTATTATCATCATCTGCACATCTGCAAGTCCTAGGAAGTCCAACATTTGGGTTTGGTGCCTGGCATAGCCTGTCACCATGCTCTCTGTAACTCCCTCAGTTCTGAGGAAAATAACATATATATATACATATGTGTGTGTGTGTGTGTGTGTGTGTGTATTTGTTTAAGTCTAAAGATATTTTTGAAAGTAGATGCCCTAGTTAGTTTGGGTTGTTGTAGACTGAGTGGTTTATTAACAACAGTCATTTCTCTCTCACAGTTCTACCTGCCAGGAATCTGATATCAGGCACCAGTGTGGTCAGGTTCCGGTAAGAATCATCTTCAGGGCTGTAGTAGTGTTACCTCATTGTATCCTCACCAGGTGAAAAGATGGCTGAAAGGAGCCCTTGGGGGTCTTTTTGCTGAAGGACTCTATACCCTTCAGGGGCACTGTGCCATTACAAGCCAAGCACCTTTCCAAAGCCATCTCTCCTCACCACGTTACCTTGGGGGGAGGAGGTAGGATTCTGACATATGGATTTGGGGAGAGGACAGAAATATCCAGTTCATTACAGCATTGAGAGTAAAAAAGGTCAAGTTTTTTTCAGAAAAAAAAGTGAAGTAAGGGCTGTGAAGTACTGTGAGATGGAAATACTTGGCAACGAAGTCAAATCTAGTATGTCTGGCTGAAGGAACCTGAGTGATCACCTGAAAACTAGTGTGAGTCAAACACCGGCATTTTGTCTCCCCATTTCTGCATGCTCACTGCCAGAAGACCAAATCAGAACTCAAGCTAGAATGTTTGAAAGAAAAATCTCAGTGTGCACTGCAAAAACAGCAGTGTGTTTCTGTCTAAACTCCTTTCTATCCTCTCCATGAGTTCAGTGCTTCCTACCACAGAGCAGACTGACTCTCCAGCAGAGAGCACTAGGGATGACTGGCCCCTGTGGAACTGCCAACACACGTGAATGCCTGATAGGATACAAAGTGGAGAGAAGGCAAGCAGAGTCCACACATCCATCATCATCCTAGTGTCTTACCCACATCAGCAGCGTGGCTGGGACTGAGCCCTCTCCAACAATTCAGTTAAAAAACCGAGCTTTTCCTCCAACTCTCCTGACCTACAATGGGTTACATAAACTCTTGCCTGTCTTGTGTTTCCTTTAAAACGCCAGGACACAATTTTATGGTCCTTGCGATGATGTCTTCATTATAAACCCTCTCCCCTTGACCCTCACAGCAAAACCCAAGCCCAGAAACTGGCAAGGTTGCCTCACGGGTGCCTCTTATCCACATCTGCCCCCTCTGAATCCTGTTGTTCTCTGGTAATGAGGGATCTTTTAAAACCCTTGTTGACATGGGTCTCAGATCCCTCTGTCTGAGGTACTATCAGGGAATTCACAGGGCATTCATCAAAATCAAGCTGATGCAAGCATGAATACTCACAAGAAAGAACCCTTTTATGCTGAAAACTGCTGAAGGCTGGAAAAGGGGCTAATTTATTTAAATTATCCCTCTAAGTGTCAAGCCCCACACTTTCTGGAAGGGTCTGACAAGTGTGGGTTAAAGAAACTTTTCTCAAATCTATAAATAAATTAGTGATGGTAGGAAGTTAACCTGGGAAATCAGGATAAACTGAAAAGTAATCGCCATCAGTGTTGATGCAGATGTAGAAAAATGCAGTTTTCTGCTATTAAGCTTTTAAATGTCAGCAAATGGCAGTTTAGTAGATCATTTGCTAATAATGATTAAATTTCTCATTAAAATGTTTCCTTCATTATTCTTCAGGTAGAAATGTGTAATTCAATGATTGTTACATCAATTACACATAAAAAGCTCATTAAAATACTGAAATATTATCTCTCATAGTCAGAGTACTTTAAGAGTACTGTACTAATTATAAAAGAAATAAACTCTTATAATAGCACCATTTGAACTGGGGCCTTATAAATTCTTAATGTAAAACTAACATGTAAAGTTTAAATCAAATATATAGATCCAATAAAACAAAACCTTTTTAATCTTGTTTTACCTTCAAAAGGACTCTGATTATTGTAATTAAATAATGCATGATATCATAAAGATCTAGAGTGTGTGATTATTTCATTGGCAATTGAATATTGGTGCTTTTTATTTATACAAGCAATGTATCACAGGCAATATGCATCAAGCATTAAAATATTGATACAATTACACCTAGCTTGCTGAACCAATAAAAAAAATGTGTGACATGACTCTGCTGATGATATGAGGACAGTTTGAAATCCTTTTTAAATTTTAATACTCTGATGTCCTGTGTTATGCTAATTCTGTTAAGAAATAGTGCCTCCAAGATTCACTGGTGTGCTTTTTATTCCTGTGAGTGAACAAATCCAGCTTTGCTCAGCATAGCTAATAAGTAGAGTTTGCTTCTGTATACATTTGACCATTCTCTTGGTTTTTTTGCTTTGTTTTGTTTTTTAAGAAAGATGAAGAAAACTATAATATTTGGGATTAGCTTGTTTGCTTTTAAGGGTATTTAATCACTATAGTAACCTTTATCTCATTTTCTAAGTTTCACAGTATCTTTTAAAACATGATGGTGGGGGGAGAAGGGAGGGAGTGGTTCATGAGGGAAGGTGGTGGGTGATACCCAGGGAATGCAAAGATGTGAAATATATGCATATATATATATATATATATATATATATATAAACAAAACACTCAGATTTTTTCATTACTATTATTCTTACATTCTTTCTCAACAGAACAAAGGGTTAGGGAAATTCTTGTAACTGTTTTACTACATGGGACCCTGAGCTTGTCCCAAAGTCCTCCATAGAAGCAGTAGATGACTTTTTCAGTAGAATTTTTCAGTCATATGCATACCTGGGGTTCAGTGTTATATAGCTGACCCATTTTACCAACTGTACAAATGGCCCAAAATACCTTTGTTGTTCTGTGTACACAGGAGTAATTTAATATGTGATTATTGACTTAGACACAGCAATAGAAACAGACTTTCTGATCATTTGACTGCTGAAATATTTATATGATTCTAGAACTTCCCCCTTTGTTTCTAAAATATTTTTAGACCTCTGCTCCGGCTACAGAGGAAAAGAGTTTCTATTATCCCACCTGGCAGCAGTGTTAGCATGGAAAGATGCAGAGATTCATATCACAACAGCTGTGCAAGGAGCCAAAAAGTGAACAAAATCAATAGTGCAATTTGAGTGTTTTATAAGGAAGCATCAAAAGCCTTGAGAGGTGTAGGTTTCTTAGTCATATTTCCCTTGACCAGACTCACATCACAGAGGGATCTGAAGGGATGTACTGTGTTGGTTATCTCAGAAACCTGATAAACATGGTGGTCTCAGAGCAAAAGCTGTCTGATAGCATTGCCTTCTAAAGAGTGCCAAGTATAATATGGAGCTCAAGAAATGGAAATTGTTCAGCCTGTAAACAGAATATATATAATGTAGCAGTTTAATTGCATTTCATGACCTGGGAGTTGTATACCAGAGCCAACAATTTGAAGTCCCATCTTCGCCTTTCCTTCGAGTGACTAAGGTCCCCTTTTAGCAATGTCAAGTGTATTCCCTCTCTCTTTTCCTATATGAATAAGTAGCAATGGCTGGCGATGATACAACACAGTTGATCATCATGAATGTCTATAGGCTGTCATATTTATGTTCTTCTGTTTAGCTTAAATCTTACTCCGGTTCTAATAGCAAACAGTCCAGTTAGAATGGGCTGGCACTGCAAAGCATCTGCTCCATTCAGATAAATAAGACCAATGTGTTTGAAGGGCAAAGTTTCAATATGAGTGGCCTGCCATTTCATTTGGAGATGCAATTCTTATGCAGCATAAACAACAAAGGGGAAAGGGATCATTTGCTAATTGATTAATTATCTTGTAAATGAATTACAAACCTGTGGAGTGCTAGCTAGGTGTGTGCAGAAGACCTTGGCTGGGTTCTTTTCTCCTTTTGAGTTTATACAAGTGATGGTGTGTCTCTGTACTCAAAAAACTGGCATCTGTTATGCCAGGCTGGAGGGTGCATGCCATGATGTACTTGTCATTTTTCAGTACTTGAAAACCATCCGTTGTTCCAGGCAGGTATGTGTGCTCAAGTTGGCGTGCATAAGCACACAAAAAGAAAAGAAAATTAAATCTCCAGTCAAAGCAACCCAGTGAGTTAACAGTTCAGTTGGGGATGGCAGACTACTCTTTCTTTTTTTTTGCCTTTATTTTTGCTCTGTATAAATGAGCATAGTTGTTCTGAATAACAATCCTTTGTAGACTAAAAGCGCCAAGGATTAAAGATCAGGGAGAAAAGTGTTCCTGAAGTGCCTAAGCTGGTGGGGTTGCACTACCTTGATAACACAGAGGAGTCGATAATTAACATTCCTGTTTCCCAGGCAAAGGGGTGATTGGTCTTCCAAAGGCGTAGTCTACTGCGCTGTTTCTCTCCTTATATGAAAGTAGCTGATTTAGTCAGAAAGGTGACAGTTAAGGCTCTTGGCTGGCGGAATTTTTGCATCCTCCCGGTACCTCCTTCCAGACTTTACCACGGGGGCTGTCCATCACAGTTGTTATGTATGCAGGCTGAGTGAACCCGCAGGGGATCCTAGTTATTTACACTCTTTTTCAAGCTTCGAAGCTGTTATAATCATTCGCTGTCAACTTTGTGCTGACACTGAATTTTACTTTGTGTTTTTTATGCTCGGTTTGGGTCTAAAATACTGGCATCCATACCCTACACTGTAATTCCATGGGTGAGTGAGCTGACCAGCCATATCCTGTATTACTAACAGAGTCCTGGAATCCTGCTACATATGGAAATTTCAGAATTTGTTGATTGTGGACAATAAACAGAACCCTCTTGGCTTTGTGCTTTTATCCTGGTGGTGGCCCTCAAGAATAATCCCTACCCTCGGTTTCATCTCAATGCATTTTCATCTTTAGGAACACCTCGGTGTCTTTTGCCCAGAGTTGTAAAGTTGGAACAGGCACTTTCCCTCTGCAAAGCCGGTGTGGATTCAGACTTAATCTTTGTCCAGATCCCTGTTGAAAGAACTTGTTTGGAAGTCCCCCTGTCTCCACCCAGCCCCCTCCCTCCCCCTCCCCCTCTCTCTTCCCTTTCCCTTCTCCTTCCTCTCCCCCCTCCCTTTCCTTTTCCTCTTCTCCTTTTCCTCCCCCTTCTCCTTTCCCCTCCCCCTCCCTTTCCCATCCCTATGGCCTGTGTGCTTCACAATACATGCCAAAAAGGCAGTCAGGATGCAGATCAGAATAGAGGTGTTGTGCTGGGTGGTATGAATGACGAGGGACAGAGTGTGAAGAACCTGTGTGGGGCCTCTAGAGGGATATGAATGATACTGGTTCAAGGCAACCCCACGGGAAACAGGCTGTGAGTCTCACCCGTGCGCTGAGTTGAAATAAACCCAAAAGCAGACATGCAGAGAGAAATGGAAGGGATAAAAAGGCGTGTTGAAAGAGGAAGCTAGATGAGGAAAAAAGAGAGAAACTTAACTGGCCGACGTGTGGTCAAATATAAGTTGTTGTCCCCCAACCATCTCCGGGATGGTAGTGGGGGCTACAGAGGCCAGAGCCCTGGATGAGATGTGGGCAGTTCTGTGACTACTTGTCCCCACCCCCCAACCCCTGCATAGGGAAGCAAGTGTAAACACAGTGGACCCAGGGCCTCCCCTAGCAGTTAAGTGCCTCGATTTCATCAGTGGGCATTGTATAGGCTTGGATTTCACTGGCCAATATCCTCATAATCAATAGTGTTTTACACGTGAACAATGTCCTTTCCATGAAACTCAGAGTCTGGATCTCTACACACAGTTCAGGAAATGATTTCTTGGGGTCTATAATGTGCTGTTTCCACGCACTGCCCATCTCCAGTAGGAAACTGAGTGGAGGATGGGGGGTGGGGGTGGGGGTGTTAAAGGGAGGGGTCCACAGAGCGATGTGACCCTATTCTTAGCTGGACTTGAAATAAAGCTGGTCAAGGAGCTTGTGTGCTTGGCCAATGTAATAAAGTAGACAAATAATTACCGAGAAAATCAAACACACTTACACCTCAGATGATTTTGAAATATTATCTATAATCGGGCACTTCTGTGCTAGGAGGAAAGGTTAATAAAGTAATTTAAAAAAGATTGTGTGGAGTATTATAGAATCAGAAGAGGACTGGCGATCATAATTGTTAATCTCCTAAAACACCAGTTCTGCATTTCATGAAGTAGATATTTTAGTACATATTCTTATTGTGTATTCCACTTATTACTGTATTAGCTTGCTTAATTATCCTTTATAAAAATCTCACTTTAGATTTTTTTTTTTTTGCTATTAAAAAACGTTGATATGATTATTCTAGCAGACCAGGAATGTGTATGTCAGTCTGAAATGTGTAGAGCAGACTAATAGCTTTGAAAATTAATTGTCTTTATGTATGGCACACAGAAGAGCAAAACCGGGGTGGGCTGTAGGTATTTCTACAGTAGCAGCCCTTTCCTTCCTGCTGTCTCTTGCACTAGACAGTGAGGGAAACAGTGCAAATTTCCCTATCAGAGAGAAGAGGAATTCTAAGCTAGCTAGTGGTCATTTAAGATACTTGAGATAAAGCTAAGAGATGGTTATGGGATCATATCTATAGGAAATCTGTTTACATAAAAACTCCTGGTTACATTAAAAATATTGTAAAAAGAACATTTGAATCTTTCCTTCTTTTACTGAAGAATTGATTTGGTATAAAAAGGAAAAATAAAAGAGAAAGAGGGGATGCTTCAGAAGACACAGTTCCATTTCTACCACTTACTAACTGAACCCTGGGGAAGACTGATTTACATGCATAAAATATAAGTAGCCAAAAGATCTGGCTCATACGATTCATAGGATATATGAAAAGAGTATCTACGAAAGCACCTGCTAAATGTCACTTGATAGAATTCTGTATTTTAACACTCCCCCCTCATTAATGTAGTATTTTTTAATGATGAATACTTAACTCTATTTTATTTTCCAGTTTAAATTAACCCCTACTGGCTATGTATTCTTAATGCTTTGCTACACAAATAATTATACTTCAGATTACTGCACGTGCTCAACCCTGCTGCCTTTCTGGGTCACCTCACACTCGTTTCTTTTCACTTCCCAACATTTCATACAGCTTATAGCATTGGCTTTCTGTCCCCTTAACCTTTCTACCTCTGAGCTTGCCACACCCCTGAAACCAAGTTGACTTTAGTCCCCAGTGAGCAGTGACCACTTTTTCCAAACAGCCTCTGACTAGGTAATGGCACTGGGGCAGACTACATAGATTCTGTGTGGCCTCATGCTCACAACACATGCCCAGGGTACTACTGCATCCCCTTTCCTCCTTCCTGGCTAGGCTGCTTCATGGCCTCAGCCAAAACCCTTGGCTCCTCTCTTCACATTCCTCCCTCTGTTCATTCGCACACGTTCAGAGACCGCCTTGCCTGGGACTTGCTCTGTCCTGATCTCCCATCAAGCTTCCTACCCCTATCTCTTATAAAGACAGAAGCAAACACAATTCTGGCTGCAGCTGTGCAGAGCTCTGTGACTAGCAAGAGTTACTATAGCTGTCAGTGAGACCAGATTTGAAGAAGCTTTATTTTAGATGAAGAAGGTGACTTAGATTCTGAATTCCTGCAGGTAGAAGTAAGTATGAGGTTGTTCATTTTATATGATTTTGATATCAAACCAAATAGACATCATGAAATTTTTGGGAGACTTATGATAGCTTTACCTACCAAACATTGTTCCTTGTAACCTTTGCATTCAGAAATACTTTCACAGCCACCCAATGTGTGCCAGGGAGCCATATCTCCAAGGAGCTAGAATTGCCCCTTTCTTTGGAGATACAGCAGAGTAGGAGAGACCCCAAGAGTGCTAGCACATTTAGAACTACTGAGATGATATATCTGCTAGTCACTTAGATTCAGATTTTCCTTCTCTCTGGCAGCAAATACAGTTCTTTGAACTCTTTGCGGTAACAATGGCAAAATGCCAATTACCAGCCTTCTTTGAGGACTTGACCTAGGCTAACATGGTCAATGTTTTCAATTGAAAAAAAATTAAGTTAAAGAAATGGAGAAGAAGATCTCAACATTCCGTGACTCTTAGGGGGGACTGTACCCACAAAATAGTGTGGCAGGTTTCCATCTGTCTCCCGAGAAATGAGAACCTGGTCTATTGCTATCTTTCATCATGGTAAAAAAAAAAAAAAAAAGTTGAGGTCAGGCCCACAGATGTCTAAAATGTCATTGAAAACATGGCTTTTCTCTGAACTTGGCAGCTGAAATGAGATGACTCCCACCATCTTCTGGGATCAAAACCAAATCCCTACAGAGAACTGAATGGCTTTCTTGAGGAAAACTCATGAACCCAGAGGAGGATTATGGGGTGGCAGATGTTGGGGAGGATGGGAGCATTATCATTTGTGAAGGAAAATCAAGGAAGCTAGAAGATCACTCTTCTCAGTTTTGGAATTCAACTACCTTTACTTCACAACCCCTGTTACTGTAATTGGTGCTCCCGGATCTAATGCTGCTGTTCTAGCTATGAAATTTGCCAGATGATTAACTAACTGGTCAGAATGAAAAGCTAACAGACATTACTTTTCTCTCACCAGCATTTTCCTTTGAACACGTTTTCAAATAGTAATTCTTAAATGCAGTGGAATTCTGTCTGCATGACTGATTTCTAGAGTATAGGAGATAGGTGCTTCAAAATTTTAAAAATGTAAATATCAGCCAGTGTAATCCTGGCCAGCAAATGATTGGTGGAGCTGAAGTTGTTGCTATCACCTTTGTTTTGATTTTTCTTTCCTCCTTCTCCCATTTCCCTCCCTCTTTCATTTCTATTTCCCTTCCTTCTTTCTAGGCTGCCTTCCTTTCAAGGAAATGATATGGATTGCTTTTATTTATTATTATTAACCTGAAATGATTTGTTTCATTTCCTTGCTTATAATACTGATGTTAGCTATTGCATTGTTCAATTTTTCATATCTTTATATTTCAATACAAGGTTAGAGTTTTCCTGCAACCTCTGGAGATGTAAAAATAGACAGTAAAAAAAAAAAAAAACCAAAACCAAAACAAACAAACAAACAAACAAAAACCCAAAAAACAGAATAGTATGTGTATGTCTTCATATAAGTAAGGTCAGAGCATAGAATCATACGACTCTTAAAAAAACCAAACAAACAACAACAGAAAAACCACAGGGTAAGAGAATCTCATGCTATGAGTACTTGGGATCCAATACACAGAACAGGTTAGAAAAGTAATATAGTCACAGTAATTACTTTCATCTGGCAAAATATTTCAGTCAGCAATGACTAGCAATAAAATAAAATGATCACCTTTAGTGTATCTATTACAAAAACAATTGCCTAAAATAAGAATGGTTTAAAATACCTGGTAGAATATAAAATATCCATACAGGCGACTGATATACTCTCTCTCTCTCTCTCTCTCTCTCTCTCTCTCTCTCTCTCTCTCTCTCTCTCTCACACACACACACACACACACACACACATACACACATACTCTCACACGTTCCTCATAGTCCATAGACCATTAATGGCAATTTACCTGAAACGTACAGTTGCATTTTAAAGACAAAAATTGTTCCAAATAAATATTTTAATACTAATTTTCTAATGTTATAATTACCACCCTTAAAAAATGAGTTGTCTTTTAGTTGTGAATGTCTATAGAAATCACATATCTGTTTCTTAAAAGATTTCTATCCCCCCCATATAAATATAGTGAATGTGAAACATCATTAATCCAGTTGTAATATCATCTGATAGCAGTTAATCCCTTCTTAGGCACAGCTTTTCTTGGGCCTTTGGAATATAAAAATGTGCTGTTACTGTTAAGCATTTTATTTAAGCATCCATCAATTCTTAATGCTTAATTGTCTTCTGTAAAATATCGCCAAGCAAAATGAAACCGTCTTCAAAGTTCCTTCTCGGGAGTCCGATGACATTCTCTAGCCTGTTATTTTGTATGCTAAGGTCATGGATCAAGGGCAGCTCTGAGTCTGTGGTTTGGACAGGGCTATCGCCTCTGACAGGATGATGCAGCCCGCGCTGAGATTCTAATCGGTCAGAGGAAGTCTATTAAGTTTGAGCCCTTAAGCTGTCTCAGCCAAATCAGGGCTACCAAAGTTACATTTGTTTTTGTGATGACCATTCATATTGGTCAAATGAAGAAATTGCTCATGTGGATTTTCTGGCTTCAGGGGCAAAATCTGTGACTGTCACGTATCTTTTCGACTCCGCTTTCTTAGAGACGTTATTGAGAAGGGGCTTAGGAAAAAAAAATCATTTTTATTGTAGCTGTTTATAAGTCACCTTGATCATAAAAGAAGAGAGGCAAAAGAGAGGTAATGAAAAGCTCTGTTTCCTGCTCTTGGTGAGTGATGGCGATGGGACTTGCGTTCTGTGGAGTGAGGTCCATGCCGGGTGTGTACGGGACCCGCCATCCTCAGCTACGTTTGTTGACTTAGGTGACAGGTAAGAGAGGGTTCCGGGTCTCATTTCTGAAAGTCTCCTTATTTTTCAAATCACGGGGTCTGGACAAATCAGGAATGGTCTGAATCTTGTCTTTTACATCTATGTTATAGTGTAAAGGAAATTGTTTCACTGATAAAGGATCTCAGATTTGAGAATAATATTGCTTGGGGAGAGTATACTGGCCCTTAGGAGCTGAAAGAAATAGTTTATTTAAAAATTTTATATATTTTTATGTAAAAAATATATATATTTCACATTTCACTTCTATGTATTCCCTGAGGTTCACCTACCTTCTCCCCTCCCTGGCCACCACCACCCATCCCCTCACCCCCAGTTGTATACTTTAGTTTGGTTGTTAACTTGTTTTGACTTTTTCTCCTGGCCTTTTGTTTGTTTTACCTATATCCCATATATTAGTAAAACCATTTAGTATCTGTCTTTTTCTTTTTGATTTGTTCCTGCTAATATGACTTCTTCTAGGTTCATCTATATTAGCTCAAATTCACCAAATTTGTCATTTTTAATTGATGTATGTGTACCACACCTTTTTAATCTATTTGTCTGTTTTGGGACATTTTGATAGAAATATTTCATTTTTCTTTCCAATCTCTTCTTCAGCATTGTTGACTTTTTAGTTAATCAGTAAAGATCTCCTTGTACCGCAAACATTCATTTGAATCACCTTATATTAAAACAGGTGTTAATAAAAAGTGGGTAGACGTATGGTAGCAGATTGTCTCCTCACAGAGAAGTAGCAACTTGATGTGTCTATCAAAAATTAGGCACACATTTCACAGATGGAAAAGCTGAGGCTTGAGTAAGTAAAGATCTGACTCACACAATTGAAAAAAATTGCTACATCTATTTTAACTCTTAGAGCAATGCTCTTTTCACTAACAATAGCCAACAAAATCTTGGTCATCTGTAAGAACAAACTCTTCCTAAATGCTCATCATTCTTTTACTACGAACACTCAACATTGCAGTTATTTTGTAGCTCAAAAATTAGACGAACTTGACGTGGAGCGCAGTTTTGTCAGATGTCGTTCTCCAGCTTCTCTCAGTCTCAGTTTGCATATTTGTAAAGTATAAATAAGCAGGAGTCTGTTGTAAATGCACACAAAGTAGTTCATACCAAATGTAGCACTTGATAATTGTCCTACACAGAATGATTACCTAACTTTGCAGTTTCCAGACAACCTTCCCACCTTAGAAGAAAATTCTAAAGTTCCTCTAAAGTAAAGAAAGCATGTATGAGTATGATATGGAAAATAATACATTTTCTAAGATTGCATTGTAAGACTGAAGAAGTGTAAAAATTATGGTATTTCAAATTGGCACACTATTATATTGCAGTACTGCAAGCAGACAGATGTAAAAATAAAGTACAGATGTATCTTTTTTTAGTCAAATCTGATATATGGAATTCTAGATTTAGAGAAAGATTGGTTATAGGGTCATTATTTGCTTTACAAAGCAATTTGGCCTAAAGTTCCTTTAAAAAGGAACTTCCCTTGTATCTCTAATGTAATATTTCATTTACTGAAAAAAATTCATACAACTTTGCAAGAACTCATTTCATGCATAAATTGAAGTACATCTGTTGAATGCATGAGAGAAAATTGAAGTAGAGAAGAGGACATTGGAAGTTAGGAGAGAGTCAGATAATGAGAATAAAAAAGTAGCAAGGAACTTGATTATAGAATTTCCATTTTTGTAATTAATCATTTTTAACAATATATTCATGAAATTTCTACTTTGTGTGTGAGAGAGAATGTAGACTGCTCTCATCTCTCTGCCTGGTTCTGTGTGTTCTGTCCTGCCCTACCTCCGGACCCTGGTATGCACACCTTCATGTGACTCTCATCCTTTCAAGCCTCATTGATTCTGCACATATTAATTCTCTTTACCCTTAATTTCTTTCTCAGCACTCTGACAACCTCTGTGGTTCATGTCTCTATCTCCCTCTAGCTAGGCTTGCCCTTGAGGCAGTTTTCCTGGATGGCATTCTATTTCCAGAATCCTCAGACCACCTCTGCTAGACAATGGTGTCCTTTTTTCTTAACACAGATTCCTGCCTGCATGTGCATGTGTGTGTGCACTTGTGTGGCAAGCTTTGGAATTCAATAGACTTGATTCTAACTTCTGGTTCCTTATCTTTCCAGAGGCTTGACATGGGAATGTTGTCTTTCACTCTAGATCTTAGTCTTATTCATCAATAACTCTGGGATGGGAGTGGACTGGGGGTGGGGAGGGGTGGGAAAATATAAATAACTCTAGGATAATCAAAGTTACCTTGTATCATTTCCAAAGGAGATTTGGAGATGAGGATGCATAGCTGTTAACATAGCACCCAGAAAAAAAGATGAGGACACACCAAAGTTATATGCTGTATTATATTACATATATTATACTGCACATATTACACTGCATGTTTCCTGTATTATAATGCATATATTATACTGCATGTTTCCTGTATTATACTGCATATATTATGCATATATTATACTGCATGTTTCCTGTATTATACGGCATATATTATGCATATATTATACTGCATGTTTCCTGTATTATACAGCATATATTATGCATATATTATACTGCATGTTTCCTGTATTATACTGCATATATTATGCATATATTATACTGCATGTTTCCTGTATTATACGGCATATATTATGCATATATTATACTGCATGTTTCCTGTATTATACTGCATGGTGACTGCTGGCACACTCCTCTGACTCTCTGAAACTACAAGTTCCTTAAAGGAAAATATTGGATCTTACCTAGCTCCTATTACTCTTCTGACTCACACAGAGTGAGCACTCTGCATATTTGTGGTATCTCATTGAAACAAACACAAGCGCATATACTGTCATGGAACATGAAAAGTCCTAAAGTAAAGCTATGTGCACATAGGAGAGAGAACAAAGGGGTAAAAGGAAACCCAAAGGGCTCGTATCACTAGAGACCTCCAAGTTGCCCCCAAATAATTATGTTCTTTGGGAACATTTGTTCAACCAGTTTTGAGTCATCCTAATTACACATATCTATTTTCTCCCAGTCTACTAATGTTATACAGTAACATGCTAAATGTCTTGATAAAATTGAATCTTTTCTCCAACTATTTGTCCATTCATTCTATAAAACAGAGAAGAAATGAAGGAAAATGATGAAAAGGAAAGAAGGGAGGAAGTTGGTGGTGAAGGAAGAGGGAGGGGAAGATCAGTCTGATCTGAAATAAACTAGTTTAAGGTGATTGCTAATTCTTTCTCAAGGCACAAAGAACCCATGGGTGTGATCATCTATTCTAGAAGTTTGCAAGAGATATTTTCTGGATATTTTCCCTGACATCGTACATGCAAGCTTTTCCTTTCTATAGACCATACCAAATACCTGGTCTTCCATGATCAGACCATGATTCTAAATAATTATTAGTTGGGTTTCCACAAGCACATCTGGACCCCCACCCCCTTTTTTTAGGTTCTTTTTTAGGAGACATAATTGGTCTAACCTGGAGCCTTGATCTCATTTACAGCAACTACCTTATATTTGAGTATACCTTGACTTATTCTGGGCCCCATTTCACTCTTACTCTGTTTGCTCTGTCCTCTCCAGTTTGAAGATCATTCTCCCTGATAGATACCACAGAATCAAGACAGGAGTTGAATAGTTCTGCTTTTTTTTTTTTTTTTCTGTGACATCTGTTAACATTTTGTCATGTGCCCCAATCAATGTACTTATTCCTTTGTTCTTCCTTACAAACAGAGCTTAAAATAGTTTTCTGTTGTCCTTCGCAGTTTTTCAGCCAATAGCCAAACTTTCACCCTTCCGACAACACCCTTACAACACTTTTTATATTGGTTCTTCATCATGTTTTCAGCCTTTCATTTGTGTCTATGTTGCTTTATATTCTTCATTCAGGAGCTTTAAAAAGGGGGGAAAGAGTGTTTCTTTCTTTTATGTTATATTGGGTTTTTAAGTCTCTTTGTAATGATCTGTGATTATTTTGTCAGAATTTTAAAACTAGGCTTAGTTTCCCTTTAAAATTATTTAGCCACAGGGTCAGATCTACATTGTTTTCTATCTTGATGCCTATTTGCCTAAAATTCTCACATAAATACCCATGCCTGGAATTACTTTTACATAAATATAATAGACTATTTTTTAAAAAACACATTTCTTTTTTTTTTTTGAGACTAGGTCTCACTATTTTTTGCCCAGGGAAATGCAGGCTCATGTTGCGGGGGTACCACGGACTCAAGCAATCCCCAGCCTCTGCTTCCCAGATAGCTGGGATTACAGACACACGCCACCAGCTCAGCTATTTTTTTTTTTTTTTTGGAACTAGGTTTCCCTATGCTGCCCTGGGCGGAACTCGAACCACGATCTCTGGTTCCCTCTGCGGCTTCCTAGGCTGCTTCTTACAGGCACACGCCTCTGAGCCTAGCAAAAACAAGCAGATTTCTTCCTCACCAAATGGACCTTACTTTTTTTGTCAAAACACATCGATGTCCACATTCTCCAGAATAATGTCCCATCCTTCTTAGGGATGTGACTGGCAGAAGGAAATCCAAGAACTTACCAAAACATCATTTGGAAGAGTCTTTTAGCAACTGTCAGGAAAATGTTTGCAATCTCCAGTTTAGATTACCTTTGGATTAATTTTGCCCTCTACATTAGGAAGACATGTAACAGTCATTTTTCTTTTGAAATGATACCACTTTACATTCCCACTTTTTAAATCCTTGTCAAAATGCATTTGATCTTAGGTCTTCATAAGGGTCAGCCATGTCCATTCCTTCTTGATATAAAGTATTAAAGTTACTTCCATATTACAGATTCCTTTGGGGACAATTATAATCATTTAAAATGTGGCTCATAGAAGAGTGCCAGTCTGTGAAGCTGTCTATTATTGGTTTGCAGAAAGATAAGTACAGAAATGGAAAGCAAGTGTGTCAAAACTTTTAAAGAAATTTGACAAAAATAATTTTATGTATGTTGAATCTAATAATAAAAATTGAAACTTGAAATTTGTATGTCTTTTGGAAATTTTCTTTTCCTAGTCATTTATTTTTACTGCATTGTACAAAAGTATTGGTTTAGAACAGATTGGAAAGGAAGAAGTTGGCGAAAGACCACAGATGATTTTGGGAACAGCACTAGGCAGGAATCCCATATCTCACAAAAACTTAATGTAGGTCAAGGGTCATATTTAGCTTTTGAATTAAAGTTGCCTACTCAGTGTATTATTCTTAGTTTGTTAATTGTTGCATGTAAACACAAAGAATACACACATGGTTTCTCTTCACCTTTGCTGTTGACTTCTGAAAAACTCTGACTGACAATTTAATAGTCTAAATCAGGTCCCTTGAAATAGATTAGGGCAAAGTTAAAGTTTTATTTAGTTTTTGCCCCTTTGGATTCAAGTTAAAGCACAATTTGTTTAACCATGGGGTTTGTGTCCACGTGCATTGTGAAAGGAGCTCTTCTTTCTGTTCAGAAGACCCTCTTTCTATCATCAGGAGTATAGAAAAGGGAATCTTTTGCACTAGTTAGCTATTTTCCAAATCCTCCTGTTTTCTCAACTGAAATTTGATACAGCTGCTTCTAAGCTCTGGGAACCCTCAGCTCTGCTGCCTACTTACTTACGATCTCATGGCCATGGGTGGACAGTGAGCACAGCGCCCAGAGTCAGTCAACATTGATGACCACATCTAATTATAGGCGGGCGGATATCTCCATACACTGTGCATTTCCATCCCAGCAAAACTTTTATTCCTTTTAGTCACTTAGTCAAAAGGTCGAATTTCCGGCTATAAGCCCAGGGGTCAACCACCCCTCTCCCTCCATCTCTGACTCTTGGAGAAGCTGATGGGAATGTCTTTCAGGTTGATTATGCTGAGAATCCTGTGGTACAGAAAAAATGTCCTCATGGTCCTACTGGCAAGTCTCTAGTCACCACCATGGAAAGAGCTCCGCATATGGTATGGGATCCCATCAGGCCATAGTTTCTCTTACCATTGTTTCTCCCTCTTGACACCAGGTTCTAATTTTCTCTGGCTCTTCAGCAATATTTCCCTCTTTCTTACGGACTTATTTTATTTTTTTTTAATTTAAGTGTCATTTTTAGAAAATGTCTCCTCTCAGAGGAGAATGGTGCTCATCAAGTGCTTGTACCTACTTCACAAGACAAAAGTCCCGCGGCATTTACAGATTGTGTCTTGCTGAGTGTCTCCGGTAGGGGGCAGACAGCAGGATCTTCTATGGTTCTAACGCCGTCCCACCAACATACGCTGCACCTGTCAGCGAGGCCCTTATAACATATCTGCAGCTCCTCGTCATGCCTAGGTCTGGACTACCAGTTTGCACAGGGGTGGGGTGAGCAGAGTGCCCAGTAAATCTGGCAGGAACCAGTAGTCTACAAAAGCTAGGGATGCATGCTATATGCGACACTCTACTCCAGAGAGTCCCGTTCAAACCCAAAGTGGAAGCTCCAAATGGGAATGTTAGCTCTGCGTTGCCTCTTGTCTTTGCTCCTCATTCCTCCCAACTTGCTCTTAAAAGCATTTGGCTTGGAGGTAGGATAAAGGGGTAACTGATTTGTGAGTCATCCATACGTTGTGAACCGAGCAGCCTTGGTTCAGAAGCTCCAGAGAGTTTGGGCCAGTGTGGGCCACAGGCCACAGAATCTAGGCCTGGGCCTCTGGTCCTTTGCGTTTAGAGGAGACAGAACTTAAACTCTAAAGGGAAAAGGGAAATTGTTCTCCTCTCCACTTCTTCCTTCTGCTGGTCCTGTGTAAGGGCAGGCATCAGGATTGCTAATCTGCTTAGGTTCTTCATTGGTTTTACAGCAACAGGAACAGAGTGGGCAGGGCAGGGCAGGTCCAGTGCCAAGGAGGCATGGAGGCTGGCAGGCAGTCGCAGACTGGAAAGCAGGTGAGTCCCCCAGCACCCAGAATCTCTCTCTCTCTCTCTCTCTCTC
>PVHY01010924.1:0-49950 GCA_004024945.1 Uropsilus gracilis
TTTTAAGAATGTTTTATAGTTTTCTTTGTATAGGTCTTTTACGTCTTTTGTTAGGTTAATTCCCAAGTATTTGATTTTCTTTGGTGCAATGGTAAATGGGGTGTTTTTTCTAATTTCTTCTTCTTCTGTTTGATTCTTTGCATATATGAATGCTGTTGATTTTTGCGTGTTGATTTTGTATCCAGCTACCTTACCACATCGGTTTATTATTTCAATCAGTTTTTCTGTTGATTTTTCTGGGTTCTCTACATAGAGAATCATATAATCCGCATATAATGATAACTTTATTTCTTCGTTCCCTATTCAGATTCCTTTTATGTCTTTCTCTTGTCTTATTGCCCTAGCTAGGACTTCCAGAACTATGTTGAAAAGGAGTGGAGAGAGTGTGGTCCACTAATTTTTGCCATGTGTCATACTTACACTGCCTCAGCCCGTTCTTTGTCCTTTTTGTTACTTTTCCTTAGACCTCTGTCCAGAAAAGTGTTAAGCCATCTCATCACTTTGCATATCATGGTGTCAGCTTCAACGTTACTTCCTTAAAAGGTTTTCCATGATCCTGACTATAAAATATATTAATCCTTTTATTCACTCCCCTTTTTCTTGTTTTCTTCATAATGATTAGTCACATTTTAAATTATTTTCTTTGTCTTCTTAAAAGTTTTCATATGAGATGTTCTATCTTTATTTTCACTGTTGTATGTACACTAATCCATAGTGCATACACAATAGTTACTCAATGAAAATACCATTTTTACTAAGTACAAGAGTTGCTTAACAAAATGTATTAATTGTATGAAGAACCCAAAGTGATCAATGCTGATTCTATCTCAATTAAATAGGAATAGAATTAAAATCTGTGTAATAAATTATCTTTCTCAACAAGTAACAGTTCTCAAGGTGGTGAGATGCAGAGAATAATGCAAGTCAACTTTCAGCTGAAAAAATGTTGGTTTTGAATTCATTCCCAATGAGTAACTATTACAATACTGTGATGGAACTGGCAATAAATTCTGAGAGGAGTTATGACTTCTTTCCTATCTACTCCACTTCCATTATCCATTCTTTTCAAGTGATCAGGTGGATCAAGTCCATCTAATTGGGATAGTAATAGTGCTATTAAAAACAATGTAAATCAACCACTGTTTGATGCAAACATATTCTTTCCAAGACTAATATCAGCATATGCACTTAAGGAAAAACAAAATGAAAAAGTTGATCAGTCATGTTGTTCCCATTTTCAGGGCTGCTTATTCCAGACTAAAGGAATCATCGATTCTGAGCACTAGAGTTTGAATTGCTAGGACTATCATTGGTTTGGGGCAAAAGGGTAGGAGTGTGTGTTATACTGAGAGAATCTAATGGGGGTATCACCTCATATTATCATCATCAGAATCTCTATGTGATTATGGCAGTTGTTCAATAGCTTCAACAAAGGACCTGATGGAACAAGCATCATCACAAGATACATCCCCTTTCCATATATAGAAACTGTTAGTAATGAAATGGGGGGGAAATAATTGATTAAAATTCTAATGGAGTTGGTGATCTGCTGAGGGCAGTGGTCCAGAGAAAATGACAGACACTCTTACAATTCCCAGGGTACTGCAACACACTGAAGGCACTTGCTGGCACCAAAGATATTCTGGAAAGATGGTATGAGGATATTAGACATTTGGGTATGACCACCATTTTAATATTTTGCTGGTCTGACTTCACAGATTTCTAGTAAAGGTATCAACCACCAACATTTCATCAGTTACTGCCTTGTTGAATCATGAAAAGGGGCTAAGGATTGTGTAATTGCTCATATAATGGTCAGCTCAGAGACCCCATGTTGAGTAGCCCTGAGACAAAGGCCCCTGAAGGAACTACACTGTGAATTTGCATTGATCAGGAAATGTTTAGATTTCTATTAACTGTGACATTGGATTTGAGTCAAGTTTACCCAAAACTTGAAAGAATCAAGGTAGACCAGATGACATTACCTTAATTATTAGATCCTCATTCAGGTATTTTCATCTAAAGTATTCAGTAATATCTTCAGCTTAATCACTCTTCTCAAAGTTGGAAGAGCTTCTTTCTCAAAATTGCCAATTTTTGGAGCCAGAGAATAAATCAACACACTGCTGGTGAAAACAGAGAATCAGTACTCAGTGAGAACTGGGAATTTGGGGCCCAGTATCTCTTAAAGTAGCAAGTCATTGAAGTGATGACATAGATAGCCCATGAGGTTACATAGTGCAGTCCTGCATTTGAGAGTCATATCAGATCTCATATCTTTCCCCAAGTTAATACCAGCAATCAAAGTTGGTTTTATTATCTGATGGCACCTGTCTCTGCTGGAGTCATCTGTATCTAATTATTTTTCTTGTATTTTTATTAAAATTCAGATTTTTGAGCCTTAGATAGGACCTAATTGAATAGGAATCTCTAAAGTAGATTCCAAAATTCCTAAATTCATTGAAACTTGAAGACTACATACATGCCTTCCTCTTTTATTCCCTTAATATGAGGTATTTATATACCTATGGTTAATCTTATTTTCCATGGCTAGATGCTGAATATCTGCCATATCCTTCTGCTTTCCCAGCCTTTCTCTACTTTTTTCTTTTTCATGAGTATCACCTCTGTCAAACAAAAGCAACAGTCTCAAACTGGTAAAGGAGTTAAAGGATTACATATCTCCTGATATTCCTTCACCAAAACTTACTCCTATGTTTCAGATATTCACCTCCCTCTGATGGCTATTAGCAACTTTGTATAAATGAAACTACTGTCTTTTTGACTTGGCATATCTTTAAGTATTGAACACCTACCTTGTCTTCAGCACCATGCCACAAGGATGCATAATTATGTAAAACTTCTAAGAATCCATCACTTCCCTCAAATTACTTAAGATCTGGTTCTATTATAATAGTAGTCTTAGTAAAGAAAAGGTACAATAAAGATCAGTTTCAAAAATAATAGCCAAACAAGTGGTGGGAATGTACTGGTGCTATAGAAAATACTTTCGCATTTTCTTAAAAGAAAATTAAGTTACATATGATACATCAATCTCATATCTGGAATATACACCAAAGAATTGTTAGAAGAATCTTGAAGAGATCTTTGCACATCCATGTTCACAGCAACATTATTCACACAAAGCAAAAGATAAAAACAATCCATGACCACAATGAATGAATGAAAAAACAAAATGTTTTTTGTACTGTGGAATATTATTCGTCATTGAAAAGGAACAAAATCCCTGACACTTACTATAAAATAGAAAACATTGAGACTATAATGCTAAGAGAAATCAGTGAGTCACAAAATAAACAAATAATAGATGATTCAATTTAGTATAATATAACTAAAGTAGCCAGATTCATGAAGACAAAAGATTTAAAGGAGGTTTATGGGGCTGGGACAGTAGGAAACCAAGAGTTATTTAATGAGTATAGTATTTCAACTTTTTAAGATTGGTTGCACAGCAATGAGGATTAAACTCTGTATTTAAAAGACGATTGATATGGTAAATTTTTTTAAGTGTAAAATTTGTTAAGTGTCTTTAGTCAATCTAAATTTAATAGTGATGACAAGACAACTCAATTTCTTTTGACTTTTGTTGTCCTTGTGAAAAGCTTCCATAACTCAGGCAGCTAACTACCTGTATGTGGCACTATTTTACCTGCAACTATTCTTCACCAAAATGTAAGTTTCCTATAGTGCATGAAGAATTCCTTAACTGTGATTCAAGCAATGATACTTTTCTCAACTTCTATTCTGGCCATTGTCTTCCTCTCCTGGTTATAGGGTTATCCTCATAGGCCCTGTTGGTGTTTTCTGCCAGAAAACCTAGAAGGAGAAAATGAGATGAGTCAGCACTTTAAAACACTGAATGTCCTTCAAGGATGCACCTTGTCCACAGAGGCCATCATGGAAAAGGTAAGTCCATTAATCATCTCGTCTGCTGGAGACAAAGGAGAAGAAATAAATAAACAGCTATCATCATGATCTGTTATCAGAGGTTTGTTTTAGGTCATACCCCCCATTAAAACAAATTTCAGTGCTGTCAAGAGCAATGTCATGAATCTCCTGTACTTTTTGTTGTTGTTGTTGTTAATGAGTAATTCATGCCAGGATGAAACATTCTTTTTCTGGGTTCTGTAATGAGTTTCCCTATCAATTTTTTAGCTGTCCCATTCTTGGTGTTCTCAAAGCAACAAGTGCTATACATTCACCCCTGAATTAAGTGTCTCTGTCTAGAATATCTTAAAAATTAAATGAAGCTAATGCAACTCATGAGAAATTTATAACTTGAGAAATAGTATTAGGATTTTGACTTATATTTGTGCTTTGTCATATAGAGTTAGCTCAATGTTATTAAACCTTTTTACAGCAAATAACCTTTTTAATATGTATTTATATAGAAATATCAGAAATTGCAGATAAAAAAAAGATGAAAATGAACCATTACCTTTCACCTACCAAATTATAATAATTGTTAACATTTTGGCATGTACTTTACAAATTTTTTTCAAATACACACAGAAATAAACAAAATATTTTTAAAATGTTTTCATGACCCATTTTGATAAGCAGATGCAAGGTGGTCTCAGCATTTACTGTCAGGAAGTAGAAGTATCCAAATACATGATACTGACCTCCAGGAACTCCAGGAAGCTATAGAATGGTAAGGACAAAGCCCTACCAGGAAAATAGTCCAGAAAGTGCATCCTAATGATATTGAGTGGGCAACACCCTCTTAATGTGAAGGATGGAAATTTGTTTTGATATCTGTAAGTAGGTGGTTTACAAAAACAGAGGAAGATGAAATGTGTTCACCTTAGGAAAATGAACACTTGCCCACTAAATTGGTATTTCTTTAGGGCAAAAAAGAAGGCTCATTACAGTTATAGAGAAATAAAGTTATAGCTGTTGGATCAGAAGAAAAGTACTTTTTAGTTTGAAATTCTTCAAATAAGATCCATCATTTACTAAGTTTTGTAAAATATAGTAGCTCCACTCCTACCCCCCCATGGTGTAGTCAGTGACAAAGAGCATTCAAATAGAACCTGCACAAATAAACAAAAGTTTGAACCCTGATTCTATGTGAAAAGCAAAACAAAGCAAACCAAATTTTTTCTTTTAATAAACTGTCCAAAGAAGAAAATTTTTCTCACACAGTTAAACCCAGTCATCATCAGATTCCCATGGGCAAGAATGCCAAGTTTGCTGGTATGTAAAAGAATTTAGATGACTTTTTTCCTTTCTTGAAAATAGAATGATTTAAAATGCAAAGAAAAACAAGTTAATGCATGAAAAAATCTGATTCCTGAAAAATTCTGCTCCTAGAAGCTTTTGTTTCAACAATTACTATTTACTAAAAATGAAATATTTAATATATCCCATTGTTCACAGTCTCTTTAATTACAGAATGCATATTTACATTAAATAATTTATTTTTTAAATTAATTTCTAAGAGATGATTCGATATGATATATACCTATATATTCTGAAAAAGAAACTTCTGACCACAATGGAGTAAATATTACTATTATTACTATTTTTTTAGCCATACACAGCTATAGACCAAGGTAATAATTAAAAAAAGTTGTTTCAATTGCTGAATGAGAGTTAGCCTATGACTGAGTTCAAAAGAAGACATGGATCAAGTGACTTTGCAACTACATTGTAGCTCCTCACAGAGAGTTTTCAGATGAGGTATGAGCAGGAGGAAAATGAGTAGTTATCATGACCTCTCTGAATTAATAAAACAGAGACTAGGGTTTAGGGAGGCTGAAGCAGTTAGACTTTTTCTGCAGCAAAGTAATGGATGAGGGAACCAACAACCAGGAAAAAAAAGTGTTCTAGAAGTACATATAAAAGTCTTCTCAAATATGTTGCAGAACTTTAAGGTACATGTTTGCAGGAAAAGTGTCTAGGGAACTAACCTCACAGCTACTGCACACTCAATAGCCAAACAATTCCCAGAGTTCATCAGGGAATTCCATGAGGGAGCATGATGGAACTCCGGCAGGTCCAGAATGAAAAGTCCTCGTTGGGCGTTAAGTACACACTCCAGAAAAGCCATGCCTTGGTAGTAGAATTAAACTAGAATTAATCCTAGAGCATATGCTACTCTAGATTTACTCAAAATTTTTCATAATCCTCTGAGTATCATAAGAAAGAGCAAGTAACTTAACTGCCTCAAAGAACAGGGTCCAGAACCTTTTAAAGAAGACACTGGAAGTCAGATACTCAACAATATAAAACTTATTGTCTTCAGTCCCCAATCAAAAATTACTATTCATATCTTCGGAACCAGGAACATAGGGCCTAAAATCAGGAGAGCAAAGTGAGGAGGGGGTACAGAGGACTATGGTGAAGCACTGTGGATGTCTAGGTGGTGGATATGTTGTGGTAATGGCACCTGAAAAGGGAGAGACTACAAATTTAAATTACAAACAGGATTATAAATCAATAAAAATAAGTAAATATAAATAAAATATAAATTTAAAAATTATAAAAATAAAACCAGGAGAAGAATCAGTAAACATAGACCCAGAAGTAGATATAATTAGGCTCAGTATGATGATGAAGAAGATTTAGCAAATATATTTCAATATAGTCAAAGGAAACTAAGACATGAGAAGAAAAAAATACAGTATACAAAGTGTGAAATTATTTTTTGTATATTAAAGATTTATTGATTTCATATAAATTTATACACTGAGAAAGAAATGAGGAATTTGTAGACATTATAGTAGGTTACTCAAACTGAAACTTAGAGGGAAAAGGAACCTGACAGAACCTCAGTGACCATAGGGTAGTAAAATAGTCACATATACAGTAGAAGTTCCAGAAATGAAAATTGACTGGAGAAGAAAGTTTTAAAGAAAGAGAAAATATTTTTCAAGTTAGATGAGAGTAACAAGTCCACAGATTCAAAAGTTTAGTAATTTCAATGAGGACGTCACAAAGAAAACAACAGTAAGGCAACATCATAGTCAAATAATGAGACAGGAAAAAAATAGATCACACAATATGCCGAGGAACAAAAATAAGAACCTTCACAGGTGTATCAGAAACAACACAAATCAGAGGAAATGGAATAATATTTAAAGTTCTGAAAGAAAAAAAAAACTAACTGAAAACCTAGAATTCTATATCCAGCAAAATGACTTACAAAAGTGAAATGGAAACAAGTACAGTCATTCTGAACAACAAAAAGAAAAGCTGAGACCATTTAATTACAAGAATTAAATTACTCCTGTGCTATGAGATATAATAAAAAAATGTTTTTTAAACTGAAGGAAACAATTCAGAAGAGTAACAAAACATGAAAAAAAATGGAAGAGAAGTTAGTCTGGAGAGAAATATAATCCTGCCATTGTTACCAATGGAACATCAGTTCTTTATCTGTAAAATATGAATGGTTATACCTCCATCACTAACGCATGGCAGAGATTCAAGGAAACAAGTTCGTCAAAAAGCACTTAGTGGAATATGCTAATCACTCAACAACTCAAAGTTAATATAATTTTAATGCCTATTAAATATCCCAAGAGATTTTTGTTAATAACATCTGAATACTTTTGCTCTCAGCTTGATATTAATAAAATGAGACAGAGAGAAAGAGAGACTGCTCAGTATTAAGCTTTATAATTAATCTTGGAAGCAAGTAGGTAGTTAAATATGTTAAATATTACTGGTGTTTTCAGTATGGGAAAAATGCAAAGACATAGATATCATAAGATTTTTAACAAAGAAGAATTCACAGGTGAGAGAAGAAAAGTCTTAATTCCAGATGAATTATTCAATGCTTTCTTACTAGTTTGTCATGAAAACGCTCCTATTTCTAGTTATTAGGAAAATCTGCCTTCTCAGTGTAACACTAGGAGGTGTGTCGAATAAAAAGATCTTTTTTTTCATGAGTATTTGTTTCATTAGAAAAAAAGAGTATATTGATTTATCTACATATGGTTCTACAAAATAATTAAAGCAAAATAATCAACGTTCTGTAGTAACATTTAAACCATTATGCATGTGAGAAAAACATAAGGCAATGAACTACCTAAATTTTGAGCCAGTACTTGGATGGTGCAAACAAGTCTGTGAATCTAGTGTAGTATAGTACTGATTGAAGCATGGCTTCTGGAGCCCCATTGTCTGGGATTCATTCCTGTTCTATAGTAATAGTGTGCTTTGAGAAGCCATATAACTTTTCTCTCATCTGTAAAATGGTGTAAACAATATGATGTATCTCATAGGGTTATTGAAGGATTGAATCAGTTAAAATGATATGTTTGGCATTCATTTGCTATTGCAAGTATAAGCAATAATGAGAGGATTGGAGAAAAGGT
Organism: Uropsilus gracilis; assembly: GCA_004024945.1. Classification (NCBI taxonomy): domain Eukaryota; kingdom Metazoa; phylum Chordata; class Mammalia; order Eulipotyphla; family Talpidae; genus Uropsilus; species Uropsilus gracilis. The sequence goes on from PVHY01010924.1 coordinate 8,349, forward strand.
ATAGGAATTACAAATAACAACAGTGTATATACTTTTATTCTCTTTTCAGAATATATTTCAGCTCTAATGTCACTTTCAAATGGTCAAATGGTTCCTTTTAAAAGAGGGGGGATATGACATTGCTGCTAGTATTACTACTAGCATTTTAGCATGAAATCTTGGTTCAATGTGTTTGTAAAGAAAGAAAAACTATTTCCAGCTTAACGTCCCTGCCAGGCTCCATATAGCATCTGGAGTGAAGCGACTGCTAATGTACTGAAGACAATCCCTGACCTGATTGCAGTAGCAAATTCTACTTTAATCATTCAGCTGAACAAACAAAATCTAGGATTTAGTTATTTTCCCAGAAACTAGATAAACAGCCACTTCCTTTTTAGTGTCTCCTTTTAAAGTAAAAAGGCCCACATCCCTCCTAATCATCACTTTCCTCTATATTTCTGTTTTAATAGTTGCTTTTTCTAGATTGTTGCTATCTTAAGTCAATGAAAAATATTACAGGCAAATGTGTTTCTTAATAATGAATGTAAATAATACGATGTAGTTTGTATAAAAAAATTTAACAGGGGTATGCCATCAGATTATTTGGTTGTATAGGTACAAACCCACACACTAAGGATAATGATACTGGAACAGGATTAGAGAGTATCAGAAATGGTTATTACCTCTTAGATCTTCCATGTACTTAAGCTATTTCCCTGTGGATAAGATGGCATTGTTTTTTCCTGTTTCACAATGTCTGTTCATCCAGGCACATCTGATCCATTCTCTTTACCACCTGTCTTCTATCTTCTGGTAGTTTCCATTCTTTTATAATTTTGACTCACATATAAATCACTATTGGTTTCATATTACTTATTGCATCTCTTAATCACTTCATTCAAATCTCAGCAACTCCATTTTCAAATTAGTGGGAGGTATTGAGAGATTTAAATAGCTGATTAGCACAATTCACTTGGGCTATCCAAGCTTTGTACTTTGACAGAATAAAGATGAGTGATCCGGGTCCACATGGAGAGATCACATGGTACAAGCCTCCAGCCCTATTCCTATTCTATGTATGGGTCTGTGGACAAGATAGTTTCTGTTAGAAGGGGTGCAGACAAGCTGGCATCATAAATATATCCAGTAAAGACATCAGGCAACATTATTTAATGAACACTATTTACTTGGTCTTCTTACTATAAAAACTAGGCTCTTGAATACAAGTTGTTGGTTGAATTCAGGTTGGCCAGTTAATGTGTAATAATATTTGGTAGTATAATTATAGTTTAAGATTTGATACATATTGAAGGGTTTCAAGAAAAATGAGCCACCTTAAATTATGTACAATTTTTCAAATTGTAAATTTAAATCTACAAGGTATAGCTGCAAAAATGTATTCATAAAGCCATGAAATGATTGTTTTCTTTTATCTAATCTATTCTTGATAACTAGAGTCCTTTTGGCTCTGTGAAATTTTATATCCTGTCTTTTATTTTGCTTTTGCCATTATTATGATCAGTTGTTTTTAGCTGATTCACACTGACATCCTCACAACTCCTTTTAAGAGGACTACACCATGTTAAAACTGAAGCTAACTCTAAGATGGCAGATGCTTAACATTTGCCCTTTAAAGTTCTCTTTCATGAATAGTAACTCAACTGCTCTAGATGTCTTTCCCCCTGCACGCTAATTTAGAGAACCATGAAAAGAAAATCAGAAAACCAGTTATGTTGACTGCAACATGCATTTTCTCCTGTTTTGCTATATTTATTCCTACATTGATTGGTTTTGTTTCTTCATTTGTATTGTTTTTATTGTGTAACAGTTGAAGCTTTTTTTAAAAATTAAGAACTTTACAAAAGAACTCCAAAATTCCTTCATCCAAGTTACCAAATAGTTAACACTGTTATCATATTCATATACATATATATGAGATTCATTTATTCTCAAGAAATGTTAATGAACATTTCATTTTCCCATTTTTTAAACTACATCATATGTAATACCTAAAAGTAGAACACCCCTATGAAACTTTTCATAAAATGGCATAAGGCAAAGAAGAAATTACAACTCATTTTTAATGGAAAAATTTTGAGCCACATCCCCCAAAATAAAACTAATATAGCTCATAAAATAACTACATAAAATCTAAAATAACACAAAAATTAAACACTGATATTAAAATTAGTGATGAGCTGATCAATACACATCCTGTGTAAGGTAGTTCCAAGGGAAGGAAAGTAGGCGTACCTCTCGCTGCTTGGTGTGTCACAGCCTCTACAATAGCTACGGCTAAAAAATATTGACTGCCATTTTTACTGTCTTTTGTTAGAAAGGCAAAACTCTTGCTCAAATTTCTTTCAGTTAGTGAAAATGGGCATGAATGTAGGGTTTTTGTAGAGGCAAAACATCTTAATGTGAATTTTCAAAAAATAGGATGCATGCAATGCCATAGCCATCATATTTACATGTCTCCTGTGATAGGGGCACTAAATTTCTACTAGCAGTGGCCCCACAGATTAGCAGTGGCCCCACAAAATGTAGTCCACAGACTTCTGAGGGTCTCCAAAAGTTCATCTGTAAAAATTATTTTCCAAATAAGAGTTGTTATTTGTCTTTCTCAATGTGTGGACATTTGGGCTGAGGGTACAAAGGTAATGTTGGTACCCAGTCAAAGCTATGACAGGCTGCCAATTGTCATTGTGCTCTTTCCTACCATGAACTTGCAGGGGGTTTTCATGCCAGTTTCACATAAGAAACTGTCTTGATGAAACATTAATTTTATTTATGTTAAGTTTACTTTTATATTTGTCCCTTTTAATTATTAGTTACATTCATTAATTTACTAGTACTCAATCTTTGAGTACATATTTTTGATCCCTTTTTAAATTTTTTCTCGAAATCTTTTTTCTTACAGCCTTGTAGTCACCCTCCATCATATCACTGTATCCTTTATTCCTTCCTCCCTTGTTTACTCCTCTCCCTGCCCTTCCTTTGCTGTATGTTTCAGTTCTATGATCAGCTTGTTAGTTTTGACTATTTCTTGTCTGTTTGTTTGATTTATTTATATCCCATATGATAAATAAAACCATCTTATTAAGATATGGTGAAATGGGTGGAGGTATAAAGCATGTTTGCTTCATATGAAGAGGATGGTTATCATGAAAAATAAAAGCAGTTTACAGGATTACTTGATATGAGAGTGTAACTAGATGCTTTGTTCCCTAGGCTCAATTTTCACTTGAAAGTATAAGTAATTCAGACTCTCATGTGACATAACTGGATATTTGAACAAGTTGGGTTTGTGACTGAGGAAAACAGTTGATCGTTCTTGCTGCCCAAAATAAAACCTAAGATTTCAAGTGAAATTCAGAATTTTAGAGAACTTACAACTATCACCATGAACTCAATGCCTTTTTAATAGCTAAAGACATTTTGATAGGTCTGTGATATTAATAGCTATAATTTTTCATACCTAAATGTATTAATACTGAAATATGTACATAACTTAGGGAACCTACACTTTCCAAGTGACTAATACATAGTGTTACAAAATCATGTATGGGTTTAAGGGTCTCTGAATGTATAAAATAGACAACTGCATTTAATGCAATAGAATATAAAATGTTTAAGGGACTGTGGTGATGGTTCACAGTAATGTGCTGGTGGGAGATTTACAGAGACTACACCTGAGGGGAAAAATAAAATCTTCTGCAAAATGAATGACAATGTGAGAAAATATTTTAAAAGGTAAGAAAAATGTTTACTTATGTTTACTAATACGGTTTCAAATTTTGCTTTGCCAATAACCTTAAGATACTAGGATGTGTAACGTGCTATAATGTAAAAAATATACACTGTAATCTAAAAAAGAATACTTTCCTCTTGAACTATATTGTGAAAAGCTAGATTTTCTTCATATGTGTCAAACAAGATAACATATTTCAACAGACTAAATAATTGAAGGAGACATGAGAATCTTCCTATATTCTTTTAAGCAACGCCTTAAAAAGGTTTTAAAATAGTAGAATGATGTTACTCATTCTTGAGTGTGTTTTGTATATTTAGAAAAATTATTTTTAAATATTGCTTATATCAATGTGTAATAGAACTGCTATGCTTATAGATAAGTAAATAAATAAGTATAGGAACTGAAGAGGTGATGAAATGGTATGAATGAAACAATAAGATTTGAATTTTTCATTTTTCACTCAGTTGGTTTGCCATAAATGAGCTAAATTTAGAAGGAATAATCTTATAAACTATAGCATAATTAAGAAAAGTAGGGTGAATTTATTTTGAGGGGGTTCTTCTTGTATAGGATGCCTGGTTTTCTGAATGAAATCAATAGCTAGAAAATAGTATGAATCATTAATGACCTTAACCTAATAATCTGAACTATGAATCTAAAACTAAATCCAGGAAATTTTAATTAAGGAATTTTAGTTTGCTACCAAAGAGTTGAATTTTACCTCTTTTATGATAAAGTACTTTAAAGTGAAAATAAAGCTATGAGTAAAGTTTTCCTCAGTTCCCGAAAAAAATGGCAAAAAATTTAATTAATAAAGCTGCCATTTTCATCTATCTCTCATCTTTAAATTTGAATATGGTAGATACAATTCACATAAACAAGAGCTGCTTGAGTTCTCAATAATTTTTAAAAGTGTAAGAGGCTTTTAAGAACAAAATTTGTAAGTTTCTAGGCCATATATCTGGAAATACATTTGTGAAGCTATTGATCATGCATCTCTTCAGCTTGTGATGTCAAATTGCTCTTCCATTCATCCTGAATTATAAGTCTACATATGCAAGTTAAATGATTGTAACTTAATTGAATTATCAAGCTGTTTGTTTGGCATGAACTAATTATTATTAAACAGAAATTGCCTAGGTAAATTTCAAATAATATTAAAGACAGGTATATATCAATTTTTATTCCACTGAATGCTATTTTTATTAATTAAATGAAAAGAAAAATTCAAATACTTCCTTTTGAGTAAATATATGGATAGAATGTGTCCAGAGACATTAAATTTCATTACAATAGTCCACCAATAATTAAGTCAAAGAGGTTTCCTAGGCAACCAGTAAATTGAAAATGCTATATATTCTTCCTCTGTAGCTACAGTATATATGATTATTCAAGAAGCCTATAAACTGTTTAAAAGAGGTGCAATGATTAAAAACATGTGGTCTATTACCATGTAAAATAGGTTTGGGATTAATTCTACAACTGTTTGGTATTTAAAATGAGTATGTAACTCAGTATATTAAAGAGTTTTTATGTATATACAATAAGAAATGATTTAAGATTTCTTAACATTAAAATATAATGCTAGAAGGAGGTAGAAATAAATTGTATTAATTCTCTCAGAGCAAGACATTATAGTAAGCTGAATTATATAATTTTTAATTTATGAGTTAAAAAGAATAAATACCCTTGAGATTGGATGGAATTAGACAAGATTACAATCCCAACAGGGAACTTTTTGGAAATCTTTTCTACTGACATCATATCATCAAGATCTCATGGGAGAAATGGTCATTCAATCATATCTTCTGAATTCATAGGAAATTTTATCATGTCTCATCTATAATGAAATGTTAATATGATTTTTCTCTACTGATATAATTCTGAGTGATTCATTTTCAACACCATTTCTCACTCATAATATGACTGATTTGACTCAGTACTAATAATTAGAAAGTGTTTCTCAAAATAGCAACCGATCCATAGTAGTAATGAACTTTTTCATTTGGAGGAGTTTTCTTTAGAAACTAATATTTACTAAACTATGTTTTCATTGAACTCACTTTAGACAGACAATCCTCAACTCTTCAGACTCCTAATTGCCTTCATGTACAGAAATGACATGAATTCTTTTTGTTTTATTTTTATTGCATTTTTTACTCTGAATTCTAGTATTATATAAATTTGAGGTGCACATCACTAAAAATCATTGTGGATATATCACATTAAGTTCACCAGTAAAGTTCATATTTCACTATATAATTGATCCCCTGTTACCTGATTTAACCACTCTCCTCCCCATCCCTTCTATTTAGCCACTAATTGTTGTTATAGTATAAAAGTTTATTTTTATTTCATTCTTTCACTCACTTATTTTCTCCATGTACCACATGAGTGAAATACATGTCTTTCTCTGGCTGATTTATTTCCCTTTGCATAATACCTTCACAACAACAACCATGTTGTTGCAAATGGCAGGATTTTATCCTTTTTTATAATTAAACATTATTTTATTGTTTGTCTATAAGCATATCTTCTTTATGTGATAAGCACATGAAAAGATGCTTCATCATCCCTATTACCAGGGAAGTGCAAATCAAAACTGCAAGACATTTCCTGACACCTATGATCCTGGTTATTATCCAAACGACAAGAAACAAGTGTTAGTCAGGATGTGGAGGAAGACAAGGGAAAAACTTTGCACAATGTTGGTATAATCATTATGGGAAGAAAAGTAAAGATTCTTTTGAAAATTAAAAATAGGTCTTCTTCCTCAGAAACCCTTGGGGTTGTAGAGTCTGAAGCAAGCAGTGCCTGCTGGTATATCTGGTATCCTCAACTACACATTAGTGATTTGGGGTGTTGGGTGTGAAGCTGTACATTCTGGAGTTGACGCAGCAGAGAGTACAATGACTGGTGTCCCTGGGAAGACACTCAATTTATTTATTTTTTAATTTTAATTTTTTTTTTGAGATTAGGTCTTGCTATATTTGCCCATAGAACCACAGGCTCACATTGCCCGGGGTACCACAGACTCAAGCAATCCCAACCTCAGTTTCCCAGGTAGCTGGGGTTACAGGCGCGCACCACCACGCCCAGCTATTTTTTTGGAACTAGGTCTTGCCATGGGCCCCAGGTGGGATGCAAATCACTATCCCTAGCCCCGGCCACTTCATAGGCTGAAGTTTACAGGCACGAGTCACCGTGCCCAGCCCCTGGGAAGACATTCTAGATGATTAATTCTCCAAAAAGGAATGTCACAGAGTTGTAGAGGGACAGTAGCAATAACTGAGGACACAGGTTCCTTTTTCAGGCCCAAGGTTCTGCAACTATTTAACTTCTCAACTGCTGCTATAAATAAAGATTACAGACTCAGTTGCTGAAACAGCAGAAATGATAAGGAGATCTGTAGAAGGAAAGATAGATGACATCATTGATAGGATAATTATAGGAGATTTTCACAAGGAACAGAAGAGAAAATGCTGAACACATATCAAAATGTTAGAAGTGTCATGGTACCCCTGTGGGTTGATAGTAACGATGAAGAAATAATTCAAAACAAACCTGTTGACAAAAGGAATTTCCTTAATGCCCTTCAGTCACCATGTAGTTTCATTTTGACTTTGGTCTGATTTTACCTGTCATCCTGGTCACACTGCAAAAGGGACAAAATGCTGAACTGAATGAGATCAGGAAAAAGTGTTTCAGGGCAGCTACTTTTGCCAAGTCTCCTCGGCAATAGTCCCAACTCTGGTAGCAGGCTTCCACAAGAGATAAGTTGTTGCTGACAGAAGCTATAAGGACTAAAATGCCTGCCCTAAGCATATCTCAACAGGTACTTTGTTGTGAGTGTTATGTAGTGACATACATTTGATGAGATATTCCTTTAAATCATGTATATATATATATATATACACGATTTATATATATGTGTAATATATATATGCAATATATATATATATATATGCAATAATTCAAACAGCAAGATCCTTCCAAGGAAGTGGATCCAGGATGGGAGAAGTTTGAGGCTTGTTAGAAAAATAATACCATACATATGTGGGATTGTAAAGCAACATTGCATTAATGGGTGGGGGGGGGGAGTAGCACATCTACTGGAAAGGATTCTGTAGACTGGAAAGGATTCTGTAGACTGGGGAAAAAAAGCTTTTTGACTCAAGAATATTAAGTGGCAGTGACAGTATCAACTCTCTGTTAAGTCATCCTAGTTTGGTTCTCAGCAGAGAGGGTTATCATTATTTGGTATTGTTTTTGTTTATTGTTAGTGAGATAAGTGAAGACAGTATGAATCCTGAGCAGGCTGTGTGGATTAGAATCCTGGTCCTCCAACTTATCAGTTGCACTCCAAGGTTTACATCATTTCCCTTTCTGAAAATTGGCATAATAATTTCAACTAAACAACAGGATTTGGGGTGGATTGCACTGGTTAATAGAGTAAAGTGCTGGATTCAAGACACACACAGATAATCTCTAGATGATTAGAAATTCTGCTTCTTTAATTGCTTGGTGTCAGTCTCCTCTCACTTTTGTCTCCCTAATAAACTAGTGCCTGAATAACACCTGGAACACACACAAGAGCTAAAAAAAATGTTCTCTACTAAAGTGTCTCTGTTATGATTTTGAGATTTAAAGACAACTCAGCAGACTTTCAGATGACCTGGATTGAAGAAATTCACTAATAGTTCACCCTAAATACTGAGTATCTATTATCCACAGAACCAAGAGTTTGACTCAACAGTGCAACAATAACTTCTTAATTTACTTGCTGAGAAATGATCCAAGTAGTTTCCTGCTCCATATATTCTACATACCTAATAACCCAATTTTTTGTGGCTCTGAGTAATTGAGTCAAATCCATACCACACCATGTGACCATCTCAGTATTCACACTGGAAGTCTTTCTGTCTTCTTTACTTTTCTTGAAATTATTTCTCAGTAACCCATGACCATTTTCATTATTATTTTTCCCTTTAAAATAATTAATTACCAGGCTCTTGCTAAAATGCCTCAGGACCATTAAAATGTATGCTCACCCAGACAGGCTTTTAACATACCCTGAGCTGCTTTTGAATCTAAGTTGCCCTTTTCTAAGTCAGTGGAACCAAGCAGGTTATTAATAATTTCAAATTAAATCAAGGACTTAAATGGATTAAAAACTGTTGCTGAAAATTGATTGATCTTCTCAAATGATCAGACTCATGGTAATCACATTTTGATCCTTTCCCCATATGTAAATGAACCTATGGAATGCCTTATTCACCTGTGGATTTCAGAACCATCTCTTTATTCAGACAAGAGATTATTGTGTAGAAGGTATTTATTGCATAGGTATGTTCAAAAGATTCTTAGAAGGCACAGGAATGTGTGACAATTAGACCAAGGAACATAGGTGTTGAACCAGAAAATGATGGGCAACAATTCAAACAGCAAGATTCTTCCAAGGAAATGGAGCCAGAATGGGTGAAGTCTGGGTCTTGTTAGAAAAGTAAGAATTCACCTAGGAGTTTCATTAATAAAATCTTAAGCAAGTGTACAATGCTATTATCATTCTTTAAGGGCCAGCAGACTTTTCTCACCAGTAGCTGTGAACATCTCCTATACTCTAGGATGCCATGAACCCTGCTTTAACCAATTTATAATTTGGTTACAATGTAATTAACAAACATTTATTAAAATTCCACTGTGGGTCAGGCACCATCTTAGTCATTTGGGATATAGTAGTGAATATAAATAAACAAAACCCTGTCAAAACTGAGCTCAAAGTTTGGTAAGAGAGACAGAGACTGCATTAAACAATCACTCAGTCATGTGTAAAATTAAGCTATAATGGTTTTGTGAAGGAGAAGAAAATTAATTCTGAAAGCATATCATAGGAATTGGACAGATCAGGAAAGGCTTGCTTAAGAAGTAGTTAGAACTTAAGATGAAGGGAAAATAGATGCTTTTAGAAGGTGAGAATATTTAAGTGGGTAAATAGATGCATTAAAAGGGTAAGTAAATGTCCTTATAGACTGAAAGAATAGTATGTGCAAATGTCCGGTGGCAACACAGATTACATGGAGTGCAAGGGACAGAAAGAAGACTGCATTCACTGAAGAAAAGAGAGGAAAAGAGCATTGTATGCATGGTGAAGTAAGAGAGGGATAGAGGAACACGGATGTTGTCAGTCTTATTAAGGATGGTTTGCTTAATTTTAAAAGCAATGGGAAATTTTTGAAGGATGATATTGCACCTCCACTCATGATTCCACCATCATTATAGATGCTATTCTCTACTTTTAACACAACATAGAATTGGATTAAGTCTGATGAAATAACAAGAAAGCAGCAAGCAGGATGCAAGCAAGTAGTAACTAGATAACCCCAGTCAAGATGTCTATATATAATGGAAAAGCATGGGAATGAACCTGTGTATCAAACCACTTGGATGTTATCCATGGATAAAATCCAGAGTTCACACAAGTCACACCTCTCCAGCTTCCCTTCTCCCACCCATTTAGTCATTTGAAGATTTTCTTCTGTTCCGGCCCTTTGAATGTCCATCACAAGTGCAGAAGCAAAATGAATGGTAATAAGAAATTGATTTAAGGTCTGCCCTGGGGCAAAATAATGATTCATTGACGTTTGTAGCATTTTATTGTAAGTGTGGTGGAAATGATTATTATCTTTAATGGTTACTGAGTAATTGATTATTGATAAATGAGTATTCTACTCAAGCAAAGATCCATCTTACATCACCTGGAAAAGGATGATGTTCTCACTCTTTTAATGACCACTAAGTGGTAAATAAGGAAGTGGAAATGTTTCATAACTTACATATTAAGTATCTTTGGTCATTTAACCATCTCTGCAATGAGAGCAATAAGCAGCTAGGGGTAGGTAGCAGACTTAAGGAAAGATCAATGACTGTTTTTCAGAATTTTATTGAAAGTGCATTATAGATTGTCTTGCTTTTAACATTATTACTTCATTGAATAACGATATATGAGTAGGCTACAGGGAAAAATTAGAATAGCTATGCAAGACTATCTGTATGACAGAATAAGAATTACATAGTAAAATGGCCTCCAGAGAGAATTTCAATCCCACTCCCCATTTTATCTACCCTACGCAAATGGATAAAGAGAAAAGGGAAGCCTCTCTTTGCAATCTATTCACCTCCATTTCTGCGTACCCCATCTCCTTTTAATGTCCGTTCACAGTTACCACCTGTGGTACCAGTTCACTGTGCAAAGTTCACCCCATAAACAACTGCCATATCTGATTGATACTTCAAATTCATGTGCATGCCCAATGTTTTTCAATGATCTTTTGTACAATTACAATTCTCTGTCACAACTCCTAGTCCCCAAATATTTTGATCTCAAGCAAACTTTAACAAGAAAATAATGTGACTTAACCAATTTATACTATTCCCTATTTAACCTGCTTTGTGGAGGCATCATTTTAATGTAAATAAATGCCATCACTATTTAATGCATTCCCTATGAGAGGAATTTCAGGTGGTTTAACAAAGTGTGGTGACTTTTTACAGGACTATGTATTGTGGCAAGTGGAAAGGACATGGGTAAATGATGTGTTGTTGAAAGTGACTATTAGGATGAAATGGTGGGTTAAGGTCAGAAAGACCTTCCTGACACACCAGGCCATATCAAATTCTTAGATTCATCTGTAATGTGACTACTATTACTCATGAGTTTAAAATAAGAATTAATTAAAATAAGGTATACATTTCACTTCACAATTGATACCTAAATAGTAAAAATAAGCAAAATAATATTGTCATTTTTATTGGAACCAGTGGAATACCAAGGTATTCTAAGGACTAGAGTAGACCATGACAGTTTTTACTGACTGATTTTACTTGATATTCCCAACTAAGAATTGAGTGGATTTACCAAGAATTTAATAAGAAAGGGAAGACCTGCCTAGAGTTGGGACATCTGAGCATCATCATTCACAGACTAACACTCTAATCTGAAATTTCAGTTGAGAACCATGAATTTTATAAAGACTTGATGCTGACTCTAAAACCAAAGACATTTTAGTGTGAGACCACTAACATCTTCAGTTTATTTGAGAGGTTATTTTTTATCCAGATATTAATGTCAAGTACAGAATGATTCTAGGTAAATTAGGTTAATTTCACTTTTCAGTTTCTTTGTAATGTTTTCTCTTAGGGAAGTACCCAGCATATTTTGACATGTCACTCTGTTCTTTGAATTTTAAAGATTTGCAATATTAGCTAATTATACTATGGACACTTTAGCAAAATGAAATTTTATCAATTTTTGTCCTTTTCTTCCCTTAATCCTAAACATAACAATAGTGAGTGTAGTTTTGATCTTTTCTTATACCTTAATACCTTCTCCCTTGACATCACTTTTGAGACCTATGGACAATGACTATGAATAATAAGAATAGTTTTATTGGCTTTGAAAAATATCGATTCAGAGTATCTTCTCTAAAACAATATCTAGAAGAAAAGAAATTTGTAACTCAATGTTCAAATGTATCATTTTTTTTAAAGTGAGAGGAGGCAGAACTAGCCATAAATTCATTACATCTAGCCCTTGACCCCAAAGCTTCAGGCTATCCATATATCATACAGTAGGGAGTCAAAGTTCAGGGTCCCTTTAAATCATACACAGAAGTTACTCTTCTAATAGTCTATTGAAAAGAGCCACCAATCTACTTTAAATGAAAGAAAGGAAGTCCACATTTACCACCATCTGACGGCCATGCAGATTTCTGCACTAAAAACAGAAAAAAAAACCTTGAAGAAAGCTAGTGGGAGAGTGCTGGCAGTTGTGGAGAGATGAATAAGGACATTGATTAAGGTAATTTTACTATGTTGTAGTTCCCTACTTTTTTTTTTCCAAGATAATGATACTCAAATTGTATCCTCTCTAGCCCAGAAATTCTATAGAGGCTCTCAATACAATGTCCAGCAAAACAGACCTTAGTATATCATTTTTTATTAATCAAGTCAGTAATCTTTTTTAAAAAAACTAACTGGGGTCACATCATCTACAGAATACTTCTGTATGCCCCTCCAGGCCACATGCGGAGAAGGACCTATATGAACCACATCAAAGGGCTCCTTTGTCCTCTGGTTTCCTTAAGGTGGCACAGGAAACCTGGAGAATAGGTGAGATTGTCTGTGGCTAGCACACGTATTCTGACTCCTACTCTGCACAATGGCCAGGAATGAAATTGTTCCAGAGAGCAGGGTCCTTGAGTTTCCTCTGGGACATGTTTCACCATAGTTCCCCTTTCAGCAGCATGATGAGCTTTCTCTATGAGACAGAGGCATTATTTATATCCAGAAGGGCAAAAAGAAAGGCAAGGGCATTTGCACAAACACAAGCCAGCGAAAAGAGCTTCCCTAAAAAGGACAGGTTTGTTGAGAGGTCTGCATAGTCACAGTGGAGAGACCTGTCACCCTGGAAAGGGAGAAAGTTAGAGACAGTGACAGGAGTGCCCACACAGGTGCAGGTGGGCAGAAAGGCTGCAACTGGCCACTGCAGACATGGCACAGATACAGTCTTCTTCTCTTGGGGGGGTGGGGGGGGGGTGAAGGGGTTTGTTCCTTTGCAGAGTTGTTAACTGTTGTTCTCCTGGTTGTTAGCCAGGTGAAATCTCAAAGGAACTTAGGAGATTCTAACAACCAGTGATTCTTCATAATGGCCTTCAATCTCCATGTTCCCACCTCTGATCTGCACCACCCTATACTTTCTAATATTTTATATAGCTAGCTGACACTTGCTATGGAAGTCGGTGCTAGGATTTTTCATTTCTGTAGCTGCTTTAGCAACTATTCTCGTCACTTCTATCCCTATCTCCTTATGGCGTTTCCTTTCCAAAAATGTTTACATCCTCTATCATTACTACTGCATTAAGTAACTCACTAAATACCAAGATTCCACCAGGAAAAAGTTTAGTTCAGAAGACTCAGGCTACCCACATGTAGATTCAGTAGCCCACAATGAATTAGTGGAGTTTCTGTATTTGACAAGAGAGAGTATGGCATTTGGGCCTTGTGTTTGTCATCTCTGCTTTAGGTTATTTACTGCTCTAACTTTTGATGCATTCACTCTTTCATTCATTGTGTCAGGCAATAATAGGTGCTCAGCATATAAAGGTGAATTAGACTTGTTCCCTGGCCTTAAGATTCTGTAAGTTTATTAAAGGAGAAAGATATATCATTAATATGTGGAACAGTATTGCAATTATACCAAGAAATCATAGGGGTTACATTGGGATAACAAATTAAAAAAAACAGTTCTAGTGGAGTTGGGAGATAGTAGAGCTGATACATCTAGGCATTAGTTTGGAAAAATTAAAGAAGAAATAGATGAAATGCTCCAAGCAAACGATTAGTATGGGTAAAATTACAGTAAATAAGAAGAAATGGAAATATTTCAACACAGCAAAGATTCATAGTAAAAATGGGGAAAACTATACAGTGGCACTTAAAAGATAATCAGAAAGCTTCACTTAGCAATCTAAAAGTTAAACCTTTTATCTAATCTTTTTCCACTGAGCTCTTAGTTTGGCAACTTTTTCCAACTTGAAGCAACCTCAAATGGAAAAAAAAAACTACTGGATATATGCCAGTATACAGAATTAGTTGAAAAAGTCACTCTGAATCATAGTGTTAATAGCTGTGGGAAGTAAAAAGATGTGTGAAGGAACCAACATTGAGTAAAAATCAACCTAAGATTGGTATGGGTAGTGTGCCCTGTTTCTTTAAGGATTTCCAGGCTACCATAAGTAAGCCATGTTACTAAAATAACTGAGTTTCATCATTAAGGTTAAAGTTAATATGTCAGCTAGCCGCTCCATGATTATAGAACAGAGTCTAATTAAGACATGGCATCAAGGGTTCCTTTACTTTTATATGTATTCCTTGTTACTGAAATGTACTCCTAGCAAAGGGTCTTAGACCCACAGCAAAAGGACCAGGGCCTGAACATTTTCTATGGACATCAGATATTTTCACAATATTACTGATCCAAAAGTCAACCAGTTAGTAGACCAAATGGCTGTGGGAGTACTTACTTTTTCATGCTTTTTTTTAAAAGAGGAAGATAATAGATAATTAATGTTCTCTCTTTGCTGTAAAGTACTAGCACCAATGAATCTAATTTTCATCCTGCACCAATCACAAAGTATCTGTTAATTGTATTAAGCAGTTTTGAGAGTGCATTGGCTACTTGACAACTCAACTGCACAAAGAAATTCAATAAAGATAGCTTGCAAGGAACAATGGAGTAAAGAATAAATTCTAAGAGCACTGAAAGTCAAAGTTGACCTCTTAACAGAGTACATCAAATGAATGGACAATAAATTTTCCATAAGGCAAACCAAAGCATATTTTATAAAGCAAGAATTATCTCTTCTGAATACTCAACAAGGCACCTAACAGCCCCAATTCCTATCTGATATAACTTTCACTAGATTTTCTTTTTCCCCAACACACTCACTGGCACTCATATTTCATTAGATTATGTTCAATCAATACTCATACCATGACTGACTAAAGGCACAACCAAGAGGGAACTATTTGGAAGGCTTGCAAACAATCTGAAAACATAGAAAATTGTTTGACACCTAGAAATTCCAACATAAGTAAAGGCAGACACCTTTCTACTCCTGGCCTCTTTGAGACAAGACTATGCAACTTTTTGTTATAAACAAAATCTTCAATCATATTCTCTGTGAGGGTTTCATTTTTGTGACTCAAGCTGGAGAAGCTGCTAAGAACTGACTAGATCTGGTACCCACCAACATCTCTATGACTATTGAAGCATGGTGACCTGAGACAGGTGGGCTAGGGGGGTCTAGATAAACAACCCCTAACTTAGTTTCCTGGTATGCAGCTCAGTTACTCATTTCAATCTTCATGATGCCAGGCCATATACTGGTAACCCACCAAGAATACCAGAACAATGTAAAATGTATATAAACCCCTGGCTTTTGTAGGAGCATTCCACCTTTTAATGCAAATCTGTTGAGCCAGTACTGACATAAATAAACTTGCTTCTTGTCAGCCTCACATCTGCATTTCCTTGAAGCAACACTGGACCACCTTGAACCAATAAGAAAGCAATGAAGGCTTTGGCAAGTAAGTGTCACCAGGAACAAGTCTCTCTTCTCAGAAAACCTAAATGAAGCAGAAAGGGAGTGCTGATTTCATAATAATTCTCCTAAACTCCTCACTGTCTTCTTCCACCCTCAGCCAAGCTCCATCACAAAGAAAACTGTAAGAAAGCTCCCGAGGGTCTTTCCATTGTCTTTCAACTATTCATCCTCAAGTTATTTTTTGTTGTAATATATAAAATCAGCCTAACTAAAGGAGTTGCAGAGGGATTGATTGTGAACTGATTTATGATCCTTATTGCACCAGAGAAGTAATTTTATGCATATAACTTCTTTTACAATTACCTCCATATGATTTCAAAGGAGTTCACTGCTTATGGGAGGAGGCCATCAATAAATGACACTTGCATATTCATTCATTTCAATCAGAGAATTTTAAAGACTCAGGGGAATAGTTCTATGCCATTGAAGATTACTTTCTTTTTCATCAGTTTTCTCCATTGTTTTTCCCCCAGAGAAAAAACATGATACAAGCACAGTATTTTTTATTGTACTTTATATTTACTTTGATTTTAAAACAAATTTAATGTAGAGAAGTTACCAAGAGAGCTTGCATTTTTTCAATGCTGTCTACCAGACATGGTGACAGTTTGTGTCTACTTTGAGTCTTATATTCTCTCTGTGACCATAATGACTTGGTTAATGAAGAAACTCAGAGATGTACTAGTATTTGTGTAGGATTAAATAGCCAGTAAGTGAAAGATAAGCTAGTGCTCGAATTTACATCTGCCTATCTATAAAATCCACCCTCAGCTTTTGGAGACAAAACACAATCAGTTTTATATTTCTCTATCTGTGAATAGACTTTCTCAAGGTTCTTAAAATAATCCTTGTCCATTTGCCACACCCCCAAAGGCTTATAAGCACACATCCTCAATATTATCTCTTTTTTTTAAACATTGCCTTAAGGAGGTTCTGGTATCCACCGGAGTCCATAGATCTTGTGTTCAAAACTTTGCTGGACATTGAAGATTTAGCAAAGCCAATACTACATCAGAAAGGAGGTTAGCATATCAGCAAGTTTTGTGATGTGACATTATGTTCCCAGTTTTTCTCAAATTTCTGTCATTACATGACATCTGCACTATTTTTAGCATATATGAATGGTGTTATTATAAATTATAACTTGAGTCAGTTTTTTTATTTGAACTTTTCCTAAGCAATAAAACAAAGTTCAATGCATTATTAATATTTCTCTTACCCATATTAAAATACACTAACAAAATAAAAATTGTACATGCACCATCCAAAAATCACTCTTTGAGAAGAACTGATGTGGAATATTTGGTTGTGTTTTCCCATGTTTTACCAATTTATGTATGTATTACTTGCTCATTGTCTTATGACAAATTTTCTTGTTCTGTTATTCAAAAAATGTGTCGAGTTTGTGTTAGACACTGTGGGATAGTTGGCAGCGTTGTCAAGAAAGTTTTGGGCAAGGGAGAGAATAAAACCTTGGACATCAGGAAGATGGTTCCTGGGTTATTACAGTCACCCAGAGAGAGATCCAAATGCTGAATGAAATCAGTTTTTCAGTATTTTTAAAGAAAACCCATTATTATGTTGGTTATGACTTTGTGTGATAGTCTTTAGATGTTTCAGATGTGATCTCCACAGTGCCTTTAATTGAGACATCCCTTTAAAAATATGTACCCATTTCTTCCAATTGCCTCTCCTTTGTAACTCTTTTCGATGCCTATTAGAATTTTTTATACCCTAACATTGATGCAATTTTGTTAGTTATTAGATGTTTGTCTCATATATTCTCTATAAAATATAAAATGTTAAAAAAGAAAAAGAAAGAAGAAATGGATTAGTTTGACACATTGCAGAAATAGAACAGATAGACCTCAGTGTTAATTCAATTCATAAAGACTTTAGTAAAGGTAAAATGGAAAAATGACCTTAAGAAGATTCAAATGTTTTAACTACTTTAAGTTATAGCACTGTCTGTCTTCTTTAATAATTTTGAATATAATTATATGCTTACAGGTGGTGGGAAAAGTGTGATGAAGGACGGAGTATTGCTTAAAACTGGAAAAAATTAAAAATATTTATCAAACTATATGGTATTGTCACCAACCAATTGGAGCAAGGCACTACAAAGAGGCCTCCTTCTAAAGCTGAGGGCAAAATGGGGGACCAGGGGTGCATATGAGTAGGGCTTACAGGTGATAGGAGGATCAAGGTTTATCTTATTACCCAGCAGTGTGGAAACATTTAAAGATTCTGACAGTGGTTACAAACCTTTAAATTAAATCCTTTTAGTACCGCCCCACCAATCCCTAGAGAAGTCCAAAATTGCCATGGTCCTCAATGTGCAAACACTGGCTAGTGAATTTACAACCAAAAGCTGAGCCCCTGCAAGACAGTCGGAGGGTTTTATACATTTTACAGACTTTTCATAGAATTGGTATGTGGAGAAGAAAAGGATTTCCCAATAAAACTCCAAAGATTATCCATCCCCTAATGGTAAATGCCCTTTCAAACAGGCTCAGTCTTAGGTAGGGCCACTGAAGTACAAAAACTTGCCACAAGTCTAAGTTACCTTCTGGCAAGGAATCATAAAGAAAGGCCTCTCCGGAGGGCTGAAGTAGAGACTCAATAGTCAAACTATATCTCATAATCCAAAATGAAGCGAGGACAACAGATGCCATTGTCTCTGCCAAAGACCAGAAGCAGTCTCCCCACATGTTTCTCATCCAGGTGCTTCTGTCATCTGTCCCTATATGTCTCCTCTGAATATGACTCCAAGTACCTGGGTGCACGTCAAAACTAGAAAAGCAAGAGCAGCAGGCCCACCTGCTTTCCATGACCTTGAAGTCCTCCTGGCCCCTCAAATCCATCCCTAGTTCCCAGGAACTGCCCCCTCAAGAAGTCCAGTTCATTGCATACTGGGACTTGTAGTCCAGGGAAGCTGCATGAAAGTGAGAGCAAAGAAAATGTTACCCCCCCCCTTCAAAAAGGTTAATCTGTAACAGTATAGAGTTTGCTGTGTCAAAAGCACTAAGTGTAGTGACTCTAAAAGATTTTTTCAGCAAGAATCAGTGCCTATGCACTTAACACTTGTGAAAAAGAGTACAGGGACATTTAGAATTCATCATTCATAGAACTCACACATGCCAGGTACTGACCTCAGAACTAACCTGTATCTCATTTAAATTTCTCTATTGTCCTGAAGATAAATCTTACATAGGGTAGGAAACTGTCTTGGGACATGTGGGTTGTTTCCATGTCCTTACAATTATAAATGCTGCTGCAGTAAACATCCAAGTGCAGGTATCCCTTTGTACGAGTATTGAGGTCACTTTTGAGTAGATTCCCAGAAGAGCAATTGCTGGGTAATTTTATTCTTGAGAAACACTGCTGAATATATATTCATTTTAGAAGGTTTTATCAACTATGTTTTTAATAGTACTTTATATATATGGGAAACTTGCCACTTCTGAAGATGATCTTCTTTATCTGGATCAAAAGGGGACAGCAGTTCTTCCAGACTCCACCACAAAGTTGGCTCAAAATGTTGAGCTTCCTTCCAAAGGAGGCATAGGATCTAACAAGATAGAAACCTACTCCACTGATAACCAAACTGAGTAGGATACTTTTCCCCAGGAAATTAATGGCACACATCCAATAACAAGCAATTAGAGACCTCTTATCTGGGAAAAATCGCCCTCATGCTGGCAGAAATGAAACTGGTAAAAAAGCCTGATAACTAAAGGTTAAAACTTGGTGTGACTGGTCTCCATAATAATTATGAAAAACTATAAAAATCATGACTAATCTAGTTTCTTCATAAGTACCTCTTGTGATGCCAGGTTAATTTGCAATAAATGTGGTTAATTTGCAGTTAAAATAACAAAAATTCACTGGTTTTTAGTTCTTTTTTCTTTAAATGATTATTTTCTTAATTCATACTAAAACCCTCAATGTATCTTAAACTATCCATGGTTAGTTTACCCTGTTAAATTTGTAAACAGGCCTAAGAGTCAATGTACCAATTATCTCAAAGACATCACTGTGTATATAAGACCTGAGCTATGTGCATATAAGAACGTGTATACTTTTATAAATCTTAAAAGGAAGAATGACATGATCTCTAAAAATACTAAGAAATAACATATAGTTCACTAAGAACTTTCAATTACTATACTTCTCCTAAAAACTTAGTGCTATCATCTTCTTCTTTGTGCAAACTGAAGCTCAGATAGGTAAAATGATATACCTAAAGTTAAATTCAACTAGCAAGTAAAAGAATTCAGATTTTAACCAAGCAGGTTGACTCCTGGCTCAGTATTAAGACTACGTTCTACAGCTTGGAATGTGTATTGATATTTATACCAGTCTGCTCATCTCTTTATCTTTTTATAAAAGAATTTTCATAATATTTATACCTGAGACAGGTTATTGTTTATATTATGCAAATTTTATTATTAAATTAAAATTTTCCCACATATGGAAAACATAAAGATTCAGCTGGCTTTCTTACCTGATGGGTTCACAATATAAACAAATGTGGGATTTTTCTATATTCCCATGTAGTTTGTGGCATTGTGGGTTTGTGGATTATTTGAGCATACTGAAGGTATTCTTTTTAAACATAAAGGATGGCTTAAATAATAAAACATGACCTGCATGAATTACAGTATCTGAATTAATTGCGCCAACTAGTGTGTTTGTGGGCCCAAGGTTTAAAGTAATTAATTGTGAATTATGACACCATCTTCTATGCCTTGGACAGTTTTATGATGATTATAAAATTTTATTATTAATGGCTCACTGTTTTTGGAGTTGTTAATTTAAACGTATATATTTATATTGTTAATTAATGAATGGGGCAGAATTAGTTTGGTGAAATCTTTCTAGGAACCAAAAGTAATAGGGGAGTGGAGAGGCCCCTGCTGACAGCAGGTATGGGAGTCAAAATCAAGCCTCGGGGTGGCAGCATGCTGCAGTTGAACCAATGGCTATTAGAGCCACGTGGTAACTTAGAAACCATCTTGCACAAATTCTTTGTTTTAAAGACCAAGGTAAGTAAATGATTTGCTTAGAAATTCCTTCACTAGTTAATGGTAGAATAAGTCAATTCAGTTCAAGACACTTCAGAAACCCAGTTCAATGCCTCTCATTTTCAATAATTGAGAAAAAATTAACTAAATAAACTGGGAAGACATGAATAACATGTTGGAAACAGTAAAATTTTAAAAATTCATTAAAATTTGAAAATGTTTCACTTTAAATGTTATTCTGAGTAAGAGTGCTTGATTGTGTATATAGAAAAATGTTGCAAGGGAAGACATGTTCAAATGTTTGTTGCTAGGAGGCTCACACATGTAAGAGTGTGATAAAAACTGCACAAAAACCCATGAAATAAAGTAATGCTTTCTTCAGAATACAATATCTAAATGCTTCAACTACAACTGGGCAAACCATTTTACTTCAGGGGTAGTGTTGGTAATGGGTGGCCCAGTAACAGGCACATATAATGTCCACCTCTGGGCCTCCTTTTGCCATGTTTTTTAGCTCTTCTCTACTCATGGTCCCAAAATACTCTCTTCCTCCTGCTCACTGAAGAGTAAAGATATTTTCTTGGACAAATTCAGTTAAAAAGAGCAATTGAAACCTGATTGAATTTTTTCCATAGGTTAGGTAAGAAAAAAGGAAGTACAGTGCTGAGTAAAGTTTTATATCAAAGAAGTTGGTGATAGAAGCAACCATGTAGAACTGCAAGTACATTGAAGAGAGGTCTATCTTTTTAAACAGTAAATCAAGGTCCCCTTCCTGTTAAGATTCTCCAGGGGGTCTTAGGTAAGTAGCCAAAATGAATTTGATAACAAGAACATAGGTGTGTGTGTGTGTGTGTGTGTGTGTGTGCGTGTGTGCATGCGTGTGTGTGTGTGTGTTTCTTCTCTTGGACCTCTAAATGTTTGCCAAGCAGACATTGGAAAGTCATTGTCAATTCAATCTCACTGAACAGTGAGTTCCAGTACCCTCTCAATTCAGTTTTTACCTGTTTATGATTGACTTATTTCCTGAGAAAATGACCTGGATCCTTGGATCCTTCTGGGTACTATTCCAGTCACTTGGTCAGAGACAGAAATAGTTCATGAGAGAAGGGAACACATTTTCTAGATATTAGCAGAGTTTCACTTTTAGTTCAATATACTATTATGTTGCTATTTGAAATAAATCAACTCAGACTACAGCATCATTTAAATTCTTTCTTTCAAGAATGTAAATGACTCTTTTGGCCTGTATAAGTACAACATAATGTTCTTTCCATACCACTAGATATTTTCATTGTGAATTCTATGAATACCATAGATAATTAGAAAACTGAGTGAATCACACTCCTAGGCAATGCCCTGTCTTATATA
The DNA here is from genome assembly GCA_004024945.1 of Uropsilus gracilis. NCBI lineage: Eukaryota > Metazoa > Chordata > Mammalia > Eulipotyphla > Talpidae > Uropsilus > Uropsilus gracilis. The sequence goes on from PVHY01010924.1 coordinate 30,641, forward strand.
ATTCTATGAAAATGTCAATGTGCTATGTCTCCATTTTGTCTCCCAAAGCACCCTTCTCTGTGATAACTGCTTATTATATTATAGGGAGAAAGATATCCAATGAACACATTTGAACCTGAAGCTCTAGTGTCATAGCTAGTATTTCAAGTGATAATGAGCTTTATTCACAAACATCATATGATTTCATTGAAATGTGGAAAGTAAAGAAACAATACAAATGAAAAAGAAAATAAACTCCTAGATTCAGAGAACAGTGATTACTAGAGGGGAAATGATTAAGGAGTGGGTGGAACAGGTAAAGAGGATCAATTGTATGGTGGTGAATGGAAACTGGACTTTTGTAGTGATCACAAAGTATATTTAGATGTCAAAGTATAATGCTATACACTTGAATCACATAGTGTTACAAAGTTGCTTAAATAAAGACATTCCCAATGAGTATATCCATAAAGAGGAACAAGCTCACTGCAGATAATGGAAAAATAAATCTGTATTCAAGGTGGTGATGAGTTTGGTATGATAACATGGAATTGGGGAAATGCGACCCTATTCCCCTGAATTGAATACAGTTACATAAACTAATGTTATTTCAATGTAAAAAAAAATCTGTATTTTAGAGTTATATATGGCATATACAGTATGTTACCACAAATCTTTCAAACCACAAAGTTTGAACAAAAAGAGAGTCAAGACTGTGAATCTGTATTAGTTACTATCACTTCCAGTTTTACACAGCATTGCCTATTCTGCTCTCCTTTTAAAAGTTGAAATTCTTGAAAAATGTTTTAATCTTAACTTTACAGAATATATTTTAAGGAAAAAAGGTATCAATAATAAGAGGAAATCATATATGATAAAAAATATTCAGATCATTTCTTAGAAATATATTTCCAGAAACAATCTAACTTAATCTCAGGACACATACTTATGAATACAGATCCATCTTTTATATGAAGTTTCAGCTACTAAATTGAGACCCCTTTTTTTCTTTAATATGATCTCGCTTGGTATACGAGCAAAGTTAAAAAATCTCTCAGTGAAGAAATATTAAGGGAAAGGAACAATTATTCCAAAAGCACTTTCTGCTTTATTAGAGAAATTGACTAAATCTGACTAGGAAATTGGTACATATTATTGAATTTTTTAAATACACCACAGAAGTTGTCACAGAGTCAAGTATCTTTATAGATATACGTAGATGGATAGAAAAATAGATACATAATACATACATAAATAGAAAGATGGAAAGAATAAATATATAATGAAGATAATATTATATGTGTATAGGTATATAACCTTATATTATTCACAACAAGCCTACAAGGAACAATTTTCCCCATTTTAGAGATGAGAAATCTAAGACTCAAAGGATGTTAAATGACCCACTATACTTCCTAAAACTGCTAAGTGACTGGATTCAACAGATGCCTAACTCACAATGGGTGTGCCTAACCACTCCGCTGAGCCCCAAACTGAATGAAAGCAAGGTTCTAATGCTTAAATGTCACCTTTTTTAATTTAAAGATGTAAAGGAAGAAAAGATTTAATGTTGATAGTTTTGGAAAAATCATTAAACTTAAAGATTAGAATTAAACCAAAATCACCAACCAACCATGTGATTTCTTGGAAAGTGTGACTTTTTTTTTAACCTTTCTGAAACTCAGAGAAATGGAGAAAATGTTACCTCTCATATAGGATTGTGAAGAATAACAGAAACCAGGAGTATTAAAAGCATACTGTGAATTGTTCAGCACCATATAAAATGCATGACATCATGATTGAAAGTAGTAGTGTTTCCCCTGTTGTGGACAGAGCCAAGCACCACATTACTGAATGATCCATGGAAAATGAGGAAATCAAAGAAGAAATAAAAAACATTCTTTGAAATAAATGATAATAGGACACAATCCTTCAGAATGTAGGGAACAGAGCAAAAGTAGTCCTAAGTGGGATGTGTATAGCAATACAGGCCCAAATTAAGAAACTAGAAAGAGCCCAAATTAACCTTGTCACTCATTGTAAAGAAATAGGAAAAGAAGAACAAAAAAAAAAAAATTTCAAAGCCAGCAGAAGGAAGGAAATAATAAAAATTAGAGCAGAAACAAATGAAATAGCAACCAGGAGAGGACATTGGGAGAGGTGAATATGAGGGGACTGTGTTAAACATACCATGTGTACCTACAATAAGATCTGAGCTAAGAGTGTGAAGAGGGAACCCAGGCATTAGAAGGACCAGCTCATAAGAGGAACAGGAGCAAAGAATTGCCTAGAGCAGTTCCTGAGAGAAAGTAGAACACTTAATGCAAAGCATTATTTGCCCTCAGAGATTATGTGATGTGTGAAGGCTTGGGAGAGTTACTGAAATGGTTGGCCTATATTTACACAGCAGGTATCCCCTACCTTCTTTGGTGAAGTCATTTGCCCTTCATTTTTATGGACAAATAGATATATCCTAGTGGCCTCTGAGAGCAAAGGGAGAGATCAGTCAAGTCCTTAGCTGAAGAGAGTAAACAAGGTACATGTTGTGATATAGCCCATGGAATCCTCTGGGGGCTTCTCCTGATTCTGCTTTCCTGTGATGATACTTTCAACAAGAATAGAAACTCATGCCAAACTTAATGCATTTTTATAACCAGAAATGAAACAAGAGTGGCAAATGTCTCTCATTCTTTTATACTGGGTCATGACTGTAATCTCATGGCCCTGCTCAGATGTCAACCTCTGACTGAAAGGGCAGATAGATGATACAAGAGTTCATTCTTTTCCATCTCCAATTTGTTCACTGCGAAGTGAAGAGGGGCGTCTCCATGATAAAACAAAGCATGCACCTCTCATTTTGCATCTGACTCCCTATTTGTGAGGTAAGTGAACGGGGTTGAACTCTCCATGCTTCATTTCTTTGTCAAGTTATTTCCAGAGCTTTAGATCTTCCAGTATACATGAGACACACACACACACTCCAGCAACAAACATATTTAGTCACTAAGAATGCTGTTTATCAGATGCATCTCTCCCTGTACTTACTTTAAGCAAATGACAGCTTCAAAGTCTGATTTTTGTGTATTCTTTTTTTCTATTTTTGTGCATTCTTATCTGAAAGCTTATTCTGAATATTGGATGAAGAGAAAAAAATTATTGTATATTTCAGACATAATGTCACACTTTAGTCTGAGAACAAGGTATTGTGTGGATCTGCATGTAAATTGTTACAGATGTTGCGTACAGTACCCCACACTTCTTTGAGGTTAATGGTTGCAGCACAAGGGTTGTTAGTTTTTCAGGGTCAAAAAAGCCACCTGAAGTGTCATAAATACTTTCTCCAAAATGTATGCACATATCACACAATGTTCTATCATATCAAGGACATTATAAATTCTAATGATATCTAGCCTAATGTTTCCCCCAAATTTTGATATCACTCCTTGTTAAAAGCTGTCAATAAAGACTTTACAGTTCAGTTTGAGTTATATTTTCATTAAGAGATTATCATATCTTGAATATCATTTGAAATATTAGAATGAAAAATTAGAATGAAACATATAATGACCATTTTCTTTATATATAAAAATGCTTTGTACATAATTCAGAAGGATAATTACATGGATGAAAGAAATAATGAATAAAAGGCTATGATCTGTATTATCATTTGTTACCAGATGATTGTTAAGTAGAAATATAAATATGGGAATTATAATTAATTTTCTCAATTATGTTTTTGTGTTCTGTGGTAATGAGTTTCTCACATAGTATTCAGAAAGCTTCTAGAATCTTTTCCTCATAGGCTCAGGTTCATTTCATTAGAAACATCTCATATACCTAGACTGTAGCCCAAGAATTTCTATCACATGGCTCACATCCTCACACCCAGCATAGAAAAAGTGATCAGCAAACTGCTAGATCTAAGGACTTAGGCCATGCTTTGCTCAGAATATAAATCTTGTTTCTTCTCAAGGAACAGAAGACAGAAATTCACGTTATCACATCATGAGTAAAATGTCAGTATGTCCTCGTGATTATTGAAAACAAAAAACTTACCTAACCAAGATATCTGGGACTCCTCCTCATTCACTGGAAAAGATTTATAGAGCTCCTCTTCAGCATAAGTTTCCTAAGCTAGACCTGAGACAGCACTTCTGCTACTGCAAATCCCAGCAGAATTCCCCAGAGAGCTCAGTCTGGTTGGCATCAGATGGGAATTACATCCAAGTGAATTCTCCATATTGTAACCCTATTATCTCTCTCTCCCTCCATCTATCTCTCCTGTGCTGTGCATGGTTGGGCCTTATGGAAAGTTATCATTTGGATGCAAAACAATTATCCTAAAACAGTTAGCCAGAGTGGTCTGGACACATAAATTTATCTTCCCTCTCCTTCAGTGAAGAACATCTATCTTCCATGACCTCTTGATTACTGAAGCCTTCAGAATATATTCTTTGGTCTGTGACACTGTGCTCAGTGTTGGGCTGAGCATTAAATATCACCCTCTATGATTAATTGGAAGTTAATTAAATCTATCACTGAAACAATGGGAAGGCAATGAGCTATGTAATCATTGCAATAGTAAATGAAATGATGTACAGGTCTCTCTATCTCGCTTATTGACAATGATGGAGGGGTGGCAGGACTCGGATGCCTGGTGAGACTTGCAGTGCGACCTCGCAGACGACTCTAACTTTCACAGACCCCAGGGACAAGGCACCTAGAAGCATGTTCTGACCACCTCTGTGGCATGAAGGAGTCTCTCTCCATGAGGCCTCTGCAGTACCTTTGCGAAGACCTTTCTGTCTTAAATAATCAATGAGATAAAGTGCAGTGATGTTGAGTGAACTGGGCAAATGCTGGTTGCTACCCCCTGTGGACTGTCCAATGAAACTCTGGGTTCAAACTTAAGGGCCTTTCAAAAGCAATGGATGGAATGTTTGTCTATTAAACACTTTGCCTTTATTTAAAACCTTTGCCTTTACTTAAAATTTCAGCATTTTCAAAGTACCTTCACAGACCTGATAGCACTGCACTTGGTTCTCATAAGTTCTCCCAAAGTGAGGGAGCTATGAAGCAGAGAGGTTAGGTGCTTTGCTTGAGTTTATGTAACTGATCAGTAACAAAAACAGATAAAACTAAGCCGGGCACAGTGGCTCATGCCTGTAAGCTTCAGCCTATGAAGCAGCCGGGGCTAGGGATCGCAGTTTGAGTCCCGCCTGGGGCCAGTAGCGAGACCTAGTTCCAAAGATAGCTGGGCGTGGTGGTGCGCGCCTGTAATCCCAGCTACCTGGGAAGCTGAGGCTGGGGATTGCTTGAGTCCGTGGCACCCTGGGCAACAAGAGCCTGCAGTTCCACAGGCAAAAATAGCGAGTCCTAGTCTCAAAAAACAAACAAAAAACAAAAACAAACAAACAAAAAACAGATAAAGCTAATTATAAACTGAAATGGCAGCGCCAGCCTGGCTAAACCTGTTCCCAATTTTGATTTAGTAGGATGACTTTAAAGACCATGAGGTTTGGTAAAGATTTCTAAATTGCTAGTTTGCCAGGAGTTACCTGGGGTCCAGATTGACGTATTTCTGCCTTTGGTACAAATGCCAATTTGCATCAAAGCGTAGACTCTGGCATCTGTCAATTTGCCTCTGTCAATTAGCTGCAATGGCCATAATACATACCATGGTCCCATCAGTTGAGTGGTTTCAACGATAGAAATTTGTTCCTCACATTTCTGGAGGCTGCAAATCGAAGATCAAGGTGGCAGCATTGTTGGGTTCTGGAGAAGAGCTCTTTTCCTCACTTGCAGACAGTCACTTTCTGTGTCCTCACATAGTAGAGAGGGACAAAGAGAAATATGTCTCTCTCTTTTCTCTCTCCTTTTCTTATAAAGCCACAGTCCTGTTGGATTTTGATCCCACTTTTGTCATCTTATTCACTTTATTTGCCTTCTAAACACTCTTATCTTCTCACAACAGTCACAATGCAGTTAGGGCTCCAACACATGTATTTGAGGGGAAGCACTTTTCATTTTTTATTATTGTCACTTGGTAGTAATTCCAAATCAAGATAACATCCTTAAACTCTAGTCACCCAATATTTTTAATTTCTCTGTTTTTCTAAATGTCACTAGGTGGTGGAGAATTTTGAATTTCCAGGATTGACTTGAAACTCATTCTCCTGTTCCCCTTTAGTCATTTCTCCTTCCTAATTAGATAAGCACCAAGTTTTGGCAGACCACCTCTTGTTTAAGAGAACGTAGTACACTGAGGGATGCCCTTCCCTAGCTTCTGAGATACACGTGGATTCAGGAAAGGGAAAATAGTTATCAATGTGTCATGCTCTTCATGGGCTCAGGGGACCATTTAAAAGACTAGGCCACTATTTGTGAATCAATTGAAAACAAGTCAATTAAAGAAATGTTCCTTATCACAGTAGTGAATTTTAATATAGGGTAGTAGAAAGATGTTCAAAATGGACTTCTTATCACTGTAGCCAAAGCCATCTGTACCCAATGGCACTTTTCTTTTTCTTCCTTTACCTACTGCTGACACACTATTAGCCTTATCTGCCAAGGGCTTTAGGAAATATCACATTAGATCTGACTCCAAAATTTGGTCCTGATCCAGAACTCCTCCCCAGAGAGCACTAGCTAAAATGTAGGGCAGTGGCTGAAACTGAAACCATATTAAAATCTGGGCAAAAGCACATTGTAGCAAAGCAATGAGTAACTATCACTGCCTCAGGGCCTTTGTTCTTTATTTCCTCTGCTTTGTGCAGCATTCCCAACACCTGCACAGCTCGTGTCCCTAATTCCTTAGATCTCTGCACAAATGCCCCAGGATCAAGTTAGTCTTTTGCTGACAAATGTTATCAAAATGGTGTCTCTTCTCAACCTGTTCCTTTTTAACATTTTACTACAGTTTTCTTTCGGAGAACTACCACCACTCAACATTGTTTAATTTAGCTCTATTTCTTTTCTATCCCACTCTCTCCTGCTAAAAGATCAAAGTTAGTGACTCTGCCTGTTTTCTCCTATCTTGGGCTAATAGAAAAGCATAATTAAAAGAGTTGCTGATGTCCCTTCTGGCCATAATGATTTGAAGTATTAAAGCCAAGATACTGTTGTTAAAATGATTAGAAAAGTTTCTGTTTACTTATTTAAGTCTATTGGCTTAAAGACTCTGGGCAAATGTACAAAATGCTCATATGAATTGCAAATTGAATCCATCAGCTGAAGTCACATATTTTTTTAAGTCAAATTTGGAATCCCAAGCCATTAGTTCATAGTCTTCTGTGGAGTATATGAATTAACCTATCATGAAAATAATGATATAACATTATTGAACAACATAAAATAACTTCCTTTTATTTTCCCATAATGTCTGAGTTCCAGGTTTCCTGGCTATCTCAGAATACCTGATGGTGCCACAGGGCAAATACGTGTGAATTGCACTTGCAATATGAAAAGTGACTCTGGAAAAGGCATGTTTGGGCTTTCAAGCTGATTCCCTGTCAATAGCCTCTACATCAAGCTGCTTAGCATTGAGGTCAAGCTTGCTTTTCATGGGTGCTAGCACTGTCATGTCAATGCAACAACAGAACACGGAGATGTGTGTGCTCTATCTTATAAATCAGTACTGAAAGTGGTGATCTTCCCAGCGTAGGGCGCACAGGGTGGGAAGAACTGATCTGATTTCACTTTATCATGAAAGCGTAGGATTCTGACTACCTTTCACAGAAGAGAACTGAAAGAAGTGAGTCTAGGCTTGAACTAAGCTACAATAGATGAACATTTTCATTTTGCTCAACTCTTCGGTCTATCACAAGAGACTCCAAGAGACTTGAGCTGGCAAAGACATATGCAGCTAGAGAACTTAATATATAAGCAAGCATGACTATATCAAACTTAACCGGAGGGAAAATAGAGACATTTACCTATGTCCATAGGAAATCTTATGGTCCTCACAGGGTGAAACAGAATTTGACTTTCTCTACACTCAGTTTAGTTAAAACAAAATTGTTAAGCTACTTGCCAGTGTAGAGTCTCTGAATTATAAAAGGGGAATTTGTATTTGACAATGTGTAGTCTCTGAAGTAAATAAAAGGGAGATGTGGAAAGGATAACAATTTTCACATTTAGTGGCAAAAACAGCATCATATTGCATAGAACAGTAATCCAACACTCTCTGAATCATCAGTTTCACAAGTGCTTGATCTGAGATCTTGATCATTTCTCTATGGTTAGGTTCATTTTATCTCATAGTAACCAACTAAAAAGTTGAATTTTAGGTTAATTGACTTTTTCTGTTTGATACCAAACAGTTGAAATGACTGGATTATTTGACCAGACTAGCAAAAACACTTAATGTCATATTGACATGGCCATAATCTCCTATCTTGATTTATCTTTTAGGAAAATAAAGATAGCAAGTGATCTCCAAACTTTCTCTCAGCTGTACGTCTCTAGCCCTGCGATTGCTTTCAACATTCATACTTCTCGCAGGCATTAATTTTCTCACATAGTAAAAGACAAGAAAAGGTGATTAAGAGAAAGGGCTATAGTATCAGGCAGATCTAAGTTCAGATAACCATTTAGCACTAATTAGGAAAATAACAGAGGGCAAGATATTTATCCTACTGGAGTCTCTGTTTCCTGATATCTAATGTGGAACAAAAAGATAGCTAAATCATAGGATTACTGAGAAAAATAAGTGAAATAAGGCACATAAAACATTTAACATATGAGAATATATGATGGTTCAATAAATATTGACTATTTTAATTAAATTGAAAGTTTTAAATGATAACCTCAAGTCAAAAATTAACCTCAAATATTTCAAAGTTATAATTCAATCTGGGAAAAGACAAAATTTGTTCAAAGAAACTTGCATTGAATACACAGATACACTCTCATGGAAAGTTACTATTTACATGTAATGAAATAAACTCTATAAAATTTTCCTTCTATGGAAACATCAGACAGTGAAAACTTTCTCAGCCTATCACACTTCAATCTCAGTCAGAAAAAAACTATAAGTGCCCAGTTGTGGCAACAATTGAAAGGATAAATCTTTTTATTCCCAGGGAAGTTTACTAAAAGTTTAAAATTCCTTCACAAAATCTCTTACCCAATAGCCAATAGCCAACTGGAAGGACTTTTAGGTCCTACCATCAGGATGATGCCACACTAAAGCCACCAATGCCATAAACCAGGCTCATGAAATAGTTTTTGCTTTGTGTTGTTTTGCTTCTTATTTTGCTCTGCCTTCCTATATATAATCTCACTGAAATTTTTAAAGTTCTCTTTCATTTAAGGCATCACTTTCCAGAAGGTTCCAAAGGCCTGCTGATTATCTCTAGGACCCCTGGTTGTTAACCCCTTGTGTAATAGTTAAGTCATGGTGGTACACTGGACATAGTCAGGGCTCAGTGGTCAAAGAGAGAACTGGCTCATGGCCAAAAGCACACTCATAAACCTTTTCCCACAGATGTTTTCTGAAAAGCTTAGAAACCAACAAACAAAGTATTTGACTTGACAAACTTCTCACTCTCACTCTCTGGGATTTTCAAAAATTTGACCTTCTGGCTTCGCTTCTAAAATCAAGCAAAGTCTGACATTGTCCTTACTTTGTGGTGAGACCCAAGGTTGGAGACAGGAAAACCAAAGTTCAAATTCTGGGCTCTTTGCATCAAACACACAGCTGTGTATACTGGTTCTATGATTTATCTCTCTCAACCTTGGTTTCCTGAGATATGTGTGTTTTGCATACATAGTTATAGCAAATATTAAAGAATTGTTTTTTCTATGCTTATTATTGTGACTGTCACCTCGACAAAAAAGAAAAAAGCCTGAATTTGTGTGGCCCATTCAGAAAAGCAGCGCCAAACAAGCTCTGCTATGGTATATGATCTTTACCAGGTCAGTCTTAATTAAAAAGGTCCTTGTCTGGAAAATGCTATTCAGTCTACGGAAGAACCCAGAGATTTACTCTCCAATACATCTTTATAGCTTCATCACCATAATACGTAAGCATTCATGTGGACAACATCATTTCAGTATAAATGAGAAGGTCGTACTATTGAACTGTAATCCATCCATTGATTTATGGTCCCAAGTTCCTCCAAGGATTTTCACAAATGTCTGTGACGTTTCCTAGTGCTGGACTTTGCATTTGGATCTGTGATTTAGATGACAGATGTGTGAAATCATATGTAGCCAGACAAATCCCGGGTGATAACACATTTGAGGGGGCTCAAGCAGTGATGGATTAAGGCCCAATCAACCAGATCAGCTAATCTGAGCCCTCTTCAGTGACACTGGCCCTGATGCTTTAAAAGGGCACCCCCAAATAAATTACTTTCCAGAAATAATACTTTCTGCTCTGCATCTCATCCTGTAGTATTTCCTTTTCAACAATAAGCCCTGATTCCTTTGGAGAAACCTTGCCTGTTTCTAGAGAATAGATTACCACGTCTAGGATCAGTATTTGTTTCAGTTGACAGGTAAACTTTACTTTTAAAATCTAGTCTCCCAAGTAGCAGTGGGGTTATTAATATGCCAATTTGACTGACAAGAACTATTTTTGAAAGTTTGGCAACATAGAAATTGCCAAGCCAAGGACATGATATGAAGGGTCAGTTCCAAAGAAACCCAACAACTCACATGGAAAAGATATGGCAAATCAAAACCACCCTTATGAAGAAGCTAATATAAGAAGTCAACCCCAAGGTCTTTTATAGCATGAATTTTAGGATACTATGTATAGACTTGCTTTCAAAAACAATTCTCAAATATATTTTGTGGGCTAGGAAGGGGACATGAAAAAACATATTTTAGCATAGCAGTAAAATATAATACACTATAAAAAGCTACACTAAAAGAAAAGACAGGGACGGTCCTGAACTCCTTTACAAGCATCTTTCTAGTATTTTGCAATCCATGAACCACCTTAAAGGTGTTCTCAATTGATTCCATAAAGGTGATATTGATCTACGATTCCTGAGTTTTCTGGGTGTTTTATTTGATTTTTGCTTAGAGGATCAACTTTAAACAGTTTTTTCTTTCCCAATTTTTCATTAATTTTCTTTTAAAGGAAGTACTTTTTTTTTAACTGTTATTAATAATTTGATGGTATAGTATTTCTCCCTTCAGGTGTGGTTACCATAGCTCTCCCAGCACCAGAACACTCAGTCCAAAGCACCACCATGGTCCATTGGGTTCTCCCATCCTTCCCATTCTCACCATTTGTTCCATTATTGATTGAAATCGTATTCAAAATACCTTCTTGTATTACTACCATTAGCCCACCATAGACCACAATGAATGCTGACCCTCATTGGGTAACCAGTAAATTATTTGTGCTAAAGATCTGGTGTGATTAAATGTACATTGTGAACTTGAGTAGCAAAAAATAAATGTGTAAGTCCAGATCTCTTATTTTACTTTGTTCTGGTTTCCTCATTTGGTTCTCTTTTCTACTTTGAAAACTTTTTATTCGATTGTCCTCGGATTATCTTAAAGACAACCCTCTATTCCTGCAGGGTATTCAGTGGTTCACCAATCTAATCACCTTTTAAAGTACAGCTGCCTTAGAACAACTTCTTTTCCTTGCTAAATAGCATTAAAGGAAACTTTCTGCACAAGTTTCAAACAGTGGAACCCAACTTCAATTGCTTAATTGCATCCATCTTTCCTCTTTCCATTCCTGTCACTGAAAAAACAAACCAAAAAAACAGGCTATCCAATAGTATAGTTATGAAACTGAAAGCTGGCCCATATCCCAAAAGCAATTATAGTGAACTAAATAGAAATCAGGAGGGCAAGGAGAAGAGAAAGAACTCTCATCTACTTTGTCAATTTTGCTTCTATTTCAAAGACTCTCTTTATGAACTTCTTAGAGTTCATATGAAAGTAAATGTCTGTATTTTACCAATACAGCATAATCAGTGGCTGGCAGCAAGGGTAATAATGCTAAGGAAACATAAAATTTGCAAGCCAAATAGAAGTTGTTTCACATTAAATATTGTTTGAAAAGATTATTATCTAATCCAGGGATCTACAAACTATAGTCTAAGGGCCAAATCTAACTCTCCACATCTATCACGTCCATCATTCTGCTTATCTTCCATAGTAGAATTTGAGTAGTTGTGCCAGAGACTATTTGGTATAACCACTTAGCTAGTCTTCAAAAAAATAAATAAAAACAATTTTATTTAGAAATTAAATGACATCCACATACATGGTATTCTTATGAACTTTGAATAATTATATATTTAAACTCAGTTATGTTTCATACAGGATAGAGTGCGCTTGTGCATGTACACACATTTGGGGGGCCCTAGATGACATATGAAACATGCAGAGAGAGTTTCTTGAATATTCTGAGGTTCTGTGTATGTTGTCAGTTTGGAAAAATCAACTCAAAACTGAGAGACAGAAAAGGTATATCACCTTAATCGAATCATGTAGCCTCTGCTTCCACACCTTTAGAGTGGGACCCTAACATCTCCTCTCAAAGTACGTGAACCAAATGAAACAATCTGCATGTGCAAGTTCTTTGTTAAACCATAAACTAAACAAATATAGGTGATTATTGTGCAATACCCCAAATGCTAACCACACAAATGGTTTTATAAGCAAGGCTATCACAGTCAACTGGTTTGTATAAGTAGATTTTCCCTCAACATCAATACCTTCCCTGCCCCTAGCCCTGAGAGCTCTCTGTGTTGCATCAAAGCATCATTTCAACGAAAGCATCCTTTCGAATTCAGAAGTTGGAGACCAGGATCAACACATCAGATACTTGGTCCAAGTTCACATCTGGAGAATTTTCAAGATAATCTTCATAGAAGTTTGCCTTTTCCCCCACCTACCACATGAAGCTCATCTCCTGGCATTTCCATTCCTGTCATTTCCTCCCAGCTTCCCACTACCTGCCTCCTCCTCCACTCCTTCATCCCCTCTCTCCCCACTGTCCCCCTTTAGTTCCACCCCAGTCCCCTTTGATCCCTTTCTCATTTCTAATTCTGAAGGCCCTCTGAGAAAGGGGGAGGGGAAGAAAACAAAAGGTTAATTTTCTCCAGCCTGCCGAGGCCGACTTAATGTAACAGAAGGCAGCAAATTGTATTGATTTAGTGACATGCAACTGTCCAGAAAGAGCTATTTATACATTATTCAGGACAAACACTGTCATAATGGACAAACAGCAGCAGCATCTGGGATGTTAATGTCTACAAATAAGATTATTCTTTGAAAGGATTAGGATGAAGCATTTTGTGTAATTAGATTTCTCCGTTTCAGGAATGAATTGCCTTTTAGCAGTAAAAGCTGTCACTGAGGGAGCCATTAGCTCCTTATAACTGAATTAAATGCATAATTAGTGACATGATCACATTAGGATTTGTTTCATTTTTAACTAATCTGATGGAGGAGGGGCAAGGGAGTGTTGGGGAGTGGAGGCGGTGCTGTTTCCAGGTCACTGCGGCCTTCCTCAGCTGGGATAGGCCGCAGCTGGCCTGCTGAAGTTGGTAAAAGTCAGGCGTGTGTGAATCAGAGCCCGGGCCTCGCCACGGCGACGGTCGGGCTATTCATCACTGGGTGGTGGGTGACAGTGACTGATGGGCTAGGCCCGAGCCTGGCACTTCACCAGCGCAAGAATCATACGAGCCAGGGAGCAGAATGACAGCTGGAGCGCTGTGTCAAGTGGTGGAGAGACCAGAGCTATTAATAATGTGTGCCACATGATCTCGGGCTCGAGAAAACAATGATTTAGACATTGGTGAGAATAAAGATTTTACATTTAGTCCGGGGGTGACTCTTCTCCTTGGCACTTGTAGAATAAATCGCTATGCAATCAGCATGTATGAAAATCAGGCAATGCATATATTAAAGTCTAGTGAGGGAGGGCCAGGGACCGGCCTTTCTAAACCGAACTTCAGATGACTCTATATGCTGTTAATCCCATCCTCCTGACATTTCCGCATAGGCTTTGAGGGACCACGCCAGAATAAGCGCGAAGACAATGAGGTGTGCTTTTGCCTTCCCTCTCTCACTGGATCCTTCTCTTCCTTGTTGAAAGCCTATCTTCTTTCAGTGCTACGCCAGGTGTTGTAGCACAACCGAGAGCTTTGGGCATTATCGTTTCCCTCAAGGTGCTTAACAAACTGAAATGGAGCTGGGGAAGCAAGTGTGTGTGGCTGGGGTACACAGACATGTTTTTTGTTTTGTTTTGTTTAGTTTTTTTCCTAAGGGATTTCTAATTTTGTTTCTCAATCTGTTGAGAAGAAGCTAAAACAATATAACAAAGGAAGCGTGGGAAGGATGTTTTGTTCAAATTGCTAGCTGGTAAGCAAGACTTCCACCAATAGCCGCAGCACCAGGGAATGGTAACCGGATCCAGGTCAGTAAGCTTGTGGAGAAGGCCTCCCTCCCAGTTTGAGTGGTATACTCCATCACTAGGGGAACTGGTGGGCATTAGGCTCCAGATGGTTTCAAGTTTCTGTCAATAGTGATGGAGGCTTCTCCAAGGAACAGAGGAATGTAGAGCAATTAAAATGCTCCAATCTCTTTCAAATCTTCATTACCCCCTTCTTCCCCACCACAAGTGTCTGTAAGATAACTTCATCTAGAGATCTTGATAACCAGGGCTTGCCATTCCAATGTGGTCATTGAAGTTATGAAATAAATCAGAATAAAATAATTAGATGAATACCTCTGCACACCTCAAATAGTAGGACTCTGATGAAAAGGTACTGTTAAGGATGGAAAGATTTTTGAGTCGTCATTCACAATGATGGTTGGGAGAAAATATCAGTTATCAGGATGATATTCTTTGTGCTCTATTAAAGGATGACTTGAGTTCTGTTAAACTCTTGTCAGCCTTTACTCTACCACAGTCAGACCATATCAACTCTTTTTAACTATTAACTCAGAGCAAGTCAACAGTGGAGAAGACAGAAATTTGTATTCCTTAAAGTTACCATTTTACACTTCAACTTTTAAAAGCAGACGTTTGTGAACTACTTGAGAAAATATAGAGCTTTCATGATGTTATGCCTAGAAAATGTATGTAAAAATTCACATATAACCTTTATATATTGGTGAGCATTAAGATTTCCTGTTCTTTGAGGCAAATATTGACCTTGACTTCACCTCGGTCAATATTTACCTCTCAGGTCAATAGATCTTGATGTTCACCTCAACAGAAGTCAATATCTACTTATTATCTCATTTCTATCTGTCAGGTACCAGTGTGTAATCAGTAATGTGAATTTTCTTCCCTTATGCATTTCCTGAGGTTAAGATTGGATTAATTCTGGTCCTTATACTTTCCATTTGTTAAATACCTTCTCCCTACAGGAGCATGAAGTTCTGTGCAGAATATTAACTATGTATTTTCATCTTCTTCCATTGTTTGGTTTCTGTCACCCATGCCAAATGAAGGTAATGCATGAATGGTGTAAAATATTTTAACATGAGAATTTCATTCATTTAATCAACAAATATATGTTGTCCACCATATAACTGTCACCAACTATACGGTGAGTATATAGTCAGGATTTAAGTAGATATGGTCCCTGTCCTCAGGAAGCTTACTGTCCAGAGCAATAATTTCTCAAATTTTTGAAGGATTCAAGACAGGCTGCAAGCACATCAATATACAAATATTTGGGGTGTTTTTCTTTCTATTTGGTTTTAGGGAAGGTCTAAGTTTTAATAAAGCACCCAATATGTTGTTGTGAGTCAATTCATTTGTACTCAAGCACAGCTCTGTGGTCTTTCAGCTAGGTTGACATCCTGCTAACATTTTATCCTCTCCAAGCTAATGTTTGTCCTTCATATTCCTTCTTGCCCTGCTCCTCTTACCCTTTCCTCTCTTCCTTTTCCCTGCTTAATTTTTCTTGGAGGGGAAGAGCTTTTCCTAACACAGAGATTTCAAAGCCCCAAGTCAGAAGTGTTGCAGTGAGATTCAGCATGTATTAAAAATTCCAGTGGCGATACTAGTACATGGCCACTGAGAAATACTGGCTTAGTTGACCTCATATAATTTTGCTTATTCAATTCTAAAATCCAGGGTTTTGTAGATTACACCTTTACCTTTATCTACGAAGAACTAGATAAACTTCCCTGGCATCATTCACTGTGACTTGGAACTTCAACCTTCTTCTACCTGGTTTCAAAGATTACCTTTTCATGACCTAATCCTTGCCTAATTATCCTCTGCAAAATCTGGTTTTAGCATTTTCCTCTTCATTCTATTCATGTATAAAATTGCTTCAAGAGGATCTACACTTACTCAGAGTAACAAGACTCTGACCATAAACAGAAAGAAGTATGTAAGAGAATAAGCTATACTGTTCCACTTAAAAGATCAAGGAATGCCTTTGAAGCATTTGACAACAAATGTTAGATGGTCTCTGACATTTTTAATACTTGTTAATTTACTTCTGGGAATGTTTTTGTGACTTCCAGATAAATTTAGCTGTTTAACTCTAATTTATACAGTTTTGGTAAAAGTTCTATGGCTCAAACATACTTTTTATTGAAAAAAATTCAATTGCAGATATTCTCAATGAGGTGCACAGCCCAATATATATATATATACTGCTAGGGTAAAGCCACTGTATCATGGGTTAATGTCGATTAGTAGACATCTTTATCTGCCAGATGAATATATCCTTTGAATGCCAGGCCTGGTATATCATGTCTACTCAAATCACTTTACCTGGGAGCAGCATAGTTTCATGGAAAAGCAAAGGGTTACTGTTCCAAAAAATATGAATCCACAATCCACTTAGTAGCTGTGTCACCTAAGATAAGTTATTTAGTTTTTCCCATTCTCCATTCCTTAATAAGTAAAATGAAAATAATAATAGCATATACCTCATTTTTTGTTGTGAAGTTTAAGATATCACTAATAAATCATAGAGCAGAGTCTAATGAAGGAAAAGAATGTAATAGGTTATATTCTCCTCCCACATGCCTACCATGACTGTAACCACTATCTAATGATGGCATTTTCCATTTATATCTTTTTTATATTTTATATATATTTTAATGTATTGTACATATGTATACACCCAAATGCTCATGTACACACATATAAATATCTTTTATATAGTAGGGAACCAAAAATAGAGCATGATGAAGAAATGATGGTGTAATGATGACAGTGAGAAATGAGAAAGCAAAGAATAAATAGAAAGGTAAGTTTCCTGCAACCCAGCAATGAAAAAGTCACCTGTTTTTTAAATTAACATAATAGATTTATCTTTTCAATAACATGTAGTGGAAGGTTATCAGCATGACTTATCTTTGGATAGTATAGGAAATGGAATTTGCTTACTTTCAAAAACCAAGATCTTTTTTCTGGATAAAAAAAATGATATTATGAAAATTCAAATTCTTAGGAAATATACCAACGAAGTTCTTAAATATCCAGGCTAAGAATGGTTAATTCTGAACACAAACCAATTAAAGATAAATCAAGACTTTTTCTCCCTGGCATTTCCTAAAAAACAAAACAAAACAACCAAAAAAAAAAAAAAACCCTAAGTTCCAAGCCAAATTCTGCAATATACTATAAATCTGCAATGTTTGTTCTATACACTCTGAAAGAACCCTTGCTTTTCACAAACAATGTCCATAGAGAGGATGGAAGTACAAAAAATCACTTCAGCCTCAGAATCTGCTCTGCTCTGAGTTTAGGTATTCGTTTCCACCCAGGGAGAATATAGGTATTGTCAACATTTATACAAACTAACTCCTCCCTACCCTCGTCTCTTGCATTTACCTGGAGAGGCACTAACCACCAACACAGAATTTTCCAGCAGGTTTTCACTATCTTATTACTTGAGTTTCCATCTGAAATGTACTACATAGAATTCAGTCAAAAGAAAAACAGCTTCCAGTGGTAATGATACTCATTTCCAATAGATCTGTTAAGTCCAACACAGTTAAAATGGCGATCATTTCAGTTTTAAACTGGCTGTGACGAAAATCAATAGATCTCTTTCACCTCTGAAAAACTGGGTTCAGATCTGAATTTGCTCTCAAGTGAAATCAATTTGGTGGCCTCTTAACCCAGTGTCTGGGAACCACTGGTCCCCATCACACAATCACCCTGTTGCTTTTATTCAGGCTGGTTGCCTTTACTCTAGAGAGGCAAGGGATCATAGGTGAGAGAAAAGCCAAGATGGGGTTGAGAATGAAAGTTGACTTAGAGGAATCTGACAACCACCAGACAGGTGACAGTAGTTCCTTAAAGGGTGGGTGATTTTGATGGGGAGGACAGAGAAGAACAATAGATTCTATATCCTGATGTCAGGATTTTTATCTTTATATAAAGCTTTTCCCTTTCACTAATTCTGGGTGTGTTAATATTGGGTATACCACTCATTTCTTTCTCTTTTTTTGAAACTGAAATGGTATTTGCCTCTAGAAATTCTCAATAAAAGGCAAACCCAATATTAAAAATAAAATTAACATTAAGATCAATTAATCTTATTTAGAATTCTAAGCTCAAGAGCCAAAATTTAAAACATGCCCAAAACCCAAATGCAACCAGTTTCTCATGTGAAAAAGGTACTCTGACTTTGTTTTGTTGTTACTAAATGCTGAGTACTACATATATAAAAATATATGTGATAATTCTCTTTTTTAAGCAAGTTATCAACTAATATTGAAACTGGGTGGCCCTAACCCCCCCACTCCAGGTGGTAGCATTTAACAAAGTACTCTGCTCCCATTGGCTGGTGGCAGTTTAAAAAGGAGGAGAGAGAAGTTGGAAAAGCGGCGTCAGGGGGGAGAGAGGAAGAAGTTGGAGGAGCACCGTCCGAGAGAGAAGCCGCGAGAGGGAGAGAGAGAAGCTGGAAGTTGGAGGAGCACCGTCCCAGGGAGAAGCCGCGAGAGAGAAAAGTTGGAGGAGAAAGCCCCCTGGAAGAGTGAGCTGGAGGGGACGAGGAGCCATGGCGGCTGGCAGAAGTGTGGCCAGCGTGGGGAGTGTGGCGTTGTAGCAAGGTGCTGTGGGGAGCTGGTACCTAGAGACGGCCAGCGATTTGGAAGGCTGATTTCTTCATCCGCCACCGTGGAAGAAGCTTGAAGCACCTGGGAGAAGTCGAGCAGTGTGGGACACCGGAGAGAAAAGAAAGGAAAGAGGAGACGCCGGCGAAAGGACTGGACTTTGCCAAAGTGCCTTCCTCTGAGGTTCAGAGGGGCAAAGGATTCGTCATTGGACTGTGCACTGTGCCTTGGGGACCTTTGGGTCTGAGAATGGTGACTGGGGTAAGATAACTGCCACGTGCGGCTTTCACGACGTTTTGTTCTCCCTGTTC